>JAPYZE010000673.1:0-52749 GCA_030522805.1 Leptomastidea abnormis
TATCTTTCAGATCCTTTTTGTCCGGAATAAAAACATTAAAAATTAAAAAAGTTACAAAGGAAAGAAAAAAATCTTTAATGTAGCCCCGGTCTCCCCTATGTAGCTTTCTGCTTTTATCATCCGCAACAATTCTGAGTGCCTCTATAGTATATAGCGTCAACACCGCATACACACACTCTTGGGTCTCGTAAAAATAAATTGCCAGCCGTTAAAGCTTGTGAGCCGTGCGTACTACCTATATACGTTTTACAATGTATATTTGTATAGTTTTTGGACCTCCTCTCTCTCTCTTTTATACTTGTATGCAAGTTGGAAAATCGTGTACGTATAAGAGTAGTATATACTACAGGTTATCGTTTGGTTTTGAAGTCGTTTTCCAGGACTATTGTTTACTTCTGTATCGTGTGAATGTCAGGCTCTTGTGAATTTTATACTGTTTGAAAGGGAAGGAAAAAGGGGGGAGATATGACACGTTTGGCAGTTTTGACGATTGGAAAAGTGTAAAAAAGATAAATTGTATGGGAAATGGTGTTTTTATTTTCATGATTTTCTTTTTTTGATTGGAAGGAAAAAAAAAAGAATTTTGTGGAGAAATAATCAGTGAGTTTACAAAAGAATAAAATTGAGTTATAAAAGTAATGCAAAAAGTAAAGTAGGTGTAACAGTGGGAAAATTTGCGGTTGAAAGTTTATGATATTGCTGGGATGTTAAGAGGAAAAAAAAGCGATGGGTTAAAAGTATATATAGGGACTGATCGAGTTGTGAAGTGTCGTGTTGAAATCCTTGGGCGTATAAGTTCAAGCGTATGCTAAGCTTAGATCGTATAAATGCGCAATGGAGAAAAATAGTAAATCCCTCTTTTTTTTTTTGCTATTGCGAAATGCGATTTTATAGTTGAAGAGGATGAGAAACTGTTGGTGTAACTCGCTATTTTATATAAGTGGATAAAATAGTATATTGCATTTTATTTTTAAATTCGATTTATTTTATTTTTTATTTAGCTGTGATAGCTTGTTGTAAAATATATAGGATTGATTTAAATTGGTGTTTAAAATATTTAAGAAATACAAATTTATTTGTAATTTTTTTTTGTTAGTAAAAGCTGGTAAAATTTTCGTAATCAATGAAAATTAACGATCAAAGCTATTTTTTTCATAGACGCGTCCAATCATAAGTTAGCTTTAATAATGATCCTCTTTGACCTATTCTCTGACAAACATATGATATGCAAACTACACTGTACGAAAGTTGAAGCTTCAAAATATACGCACAAAAGGAAAAAGAAGAAAAAAAAAAGTATACGATATTAAGGTCAAAATTATAATACAAAAGGTAAATTTAACATCAAAATTATTCTAAAATTCTCCACTTTATTCTAGCCTTTTAATTATAGCTATATTTATTATGCTCATAAATTTCTTGTTAAACAAAATTAGTTTTTTTAAATTATTATTCTCATCGTATATTAACCTACATCAGATAACACACTTCTATTTTAACACACGAAACATTCATCAAAAATAAAAATGAAAATTAACAAAATATAAAAAAAAATATTATACAAACACGTTGTTTTTCGGTAAAAAAAAAAAAAGTAAATTACAAGTAAAAAAAAACCACTGACCTTGTCTCTGATTTCCTGGCGCATCTTTTCACGCTCCTCTTCCATTTTACGGTGCTTTTCTTTCCTTCGTTCCTCGGCCTCTCGTATGGCCTCTTGCCGTTCCCTCTCTGCCTCCTCCTCCTTCTCCTTGTCATCTTCATCGCCACCCTCGCCGCCTACCGCCCCTGTTTAAGAGAGACAACAAAAAAATAATAATAACAACAACGTAGTCATTAGGTAGAAATTGTCACACTTATGCCTGTAGGCAATAATTTATGTATATATGAATTTTCTAGTACCCACTTTAGACTTTATTTTCTTTGTTTTTTTTGTGTGAAGATATACTGAAGTGTATATGTTATTGTATACTTTTGTAGATGTGTGGAGATGAATGTGTCAAGGCTGGATAATACTTTAAGATCTGTTTTTAAATTAATTTAATTGGAGAGGGTAGTTTTTTTATGAAAATTCAAAATTTAACATTTGTATAATTCTTTTATGCTTTTTTTTTTAACATTGTTAATGTTTAATTGGTATTTTTAAAATCAAGTAACTGTTTCTTTTTTAACCTCATTAAATTTATATTATTTACTGTCTTTTATTGTGGTACCTACAAATTTAAACATTTAAAATCTACATTTATTCGATATAATTAGTAACAGCAGTATCAGGTCTGACATAAAATAGAAATAATTTTATTATATATTATTATCAATGTCCCATTTTATTAATTACTACACTACTTTCTGAAAATCGCTTCTGCAATTTCCACAAAAGAATAAATCAACTTTGTCTTAAAAGCTCTCTACTAAGAACAAAAATCTCTTGAGACTCTCTTAATCAAGAGAAACATATTATGTATCTGCAGTTTTTTAACATTAAGAAAATTTCTAACGAGTAAGTGTGACAAGCAAATAAAAGATTCCCTCCAGACTATAAAATAACCAAATAAGGGCCTGAAATCAAGCTTTCCTGACCCTCTATCTCTTTCTCTCAAGAGAGCAAGTTCTCCTTTGAATCGTGACTATACGAATAGAAGGTCACCTCTATATACGTTCTATAGACGGTGTAGACCACAGAGCTCTTAGCTTCAAACGTCCATATATACCTCTAGCATTTGGGAAGATCTAATAGACTTTGCCTCTGGGGATTTCAATTTACCACCACAGCAATCGAACCTCGCTCTCCCTGTTTCGAAATGCATTTTCGTCAGGTAGCCTTGTTATCTTGTTACATCTGAGTATTAGTTACTGCCTTGACAAGATTGACAATGTGAATGAAGTGGTAGTGACTTTGAAAGTTTATGAAAATATAAAAAATATTTATGGTTATTAAATCAGTTTCTAATTTTTTTTATCAGAAACCACTAATAATAGCAAAGAAGAAAAAAATCTTCCTCTATAACGATGCAAAAGCAATGAGCTTGCATTTAAAAAGAAAAGGTAGTATACCACAAAGATACCTCAACTCAGCCACAAAAGCCACGAATGTCAAGTATACAAAAAAAAAATAAAAAAAGTATTCAAAGTTTTAACAGACGAAAAGAGGAAAGGACAGGATAGGTCGAGCAGCTGTGGTTTGGTCTCGAGGTCTAGATTAGCGTATAGACGCTTACCGACTATTCCCTTGAGGCGATCGCGTCTCACCAATTTCTCTCTCTCTCCTTAACGCTACTATAGCAAAGGAGGTATATATTAGGCAAGACTGCGTAGCTAATCTCTGGAGAGGTTTGTGGGGAATGCGATCGGCATATAGGTACCACACACACACACATACACACACAAGGCTTATATTGGAGTTGAAACAGTGCCCATGGGGGAGAAAGGGAGAAGAGAGAGAGAGTCTTGAGGTTGTCGTACGTTCTGCTGTTGAGACGTTATAGGACTGTCGTAGACTAGGTAGATGGACTTTGTATTAACCCCGCCCCCCCTTAAGTCCTACTACTACTACTACTACTACTACTACTTCGTTGCCCAATTTCACAGTAATAGACTAAAGGGGTTGACGTTACAGTTAGGAGGCCCTAATGCTAAATTGATGTTGGAGTAAATGTTCTCCTTACGTGCTTCATAATCGAATAGTGATGTAAATGATAAAAATATACGTAAATTTTATTGAGATATATTATTAGAAAATTTAATTTTAAATATTTAATATTGATCATTTTAATAAAGCTTTTTTATTTATTTATTTATATTTTGCACAAGACATGCATAAAGCACTTTCACTTGTTCAACAAATCATTATCGATTCTTAATAGTCACGCTTATCTTATAACTCGCTCGCGTTATATAGTCGAAAGACGTATGAGAGAGAACGAAACAGCTCTTGCGTGCTCTTAATCGGATCAATTATGAAAGCTCGCAGGCGTACATGTATAGGTTCACGATGCTGCCCCAACATCGATCTCTGACCTTTCGACATGAACTACGACTATATACTGGCATCGATCAAGAAAGCTTCTGCAAGCTCTCGTAAGATTTAGTTTGTTGAGCTTTTGAAGATGATGATGATACGAAGGGAAGCTTTATTTTTTTTTTTAATTTGAAATTTTAGAACGATGAAAAGAGCTTTTTTTTAAAAAGATTTTTGATATTTCATCGTAAATCAAGAGTGGAGTTAACGTTTTATTTTTTTTTGGGGGGGAAGGTGAGATGTGCGTGATTTGTTGGTGAAATTTTAGATGAAAGACGGTAGTCAATTAGACGTCAGACTGTTTTCCCGTGAGGCTTCGATCAAGTGTAGTAGTAGTAGTAGCAAGCTTAACGAAGTTTTATGAGTTCGCCGACGGGCAATTCTATATATATATATATATATCACCTCCGACGTTCGTTCGATTCCAGGAAGGTAATAAGAAAATCATTTTCGACGTAAATTTGCCAAAGGCTTATTCTCTTCGACAGCGATGAAAGATGTAAAAGAAAAAAAAAAGAAGTATCTTAGCATCGACATGGCGTTTAATTTTTGGCAGAATAATAAAATTTACCTTAAAGCAATCTGTATACGATAGTTACAAGAAGACAAAAAAAGAAAGAAAGAAAATAATCACGCGTAACAAAGTTTATACTCAAGTTTTGTTTGTTCACGCAAAGTTTTAATGACCGCATGAAAGAGAAGCAATATATGGGTGTTGTATATTGTGCGAGGAAGTTTGTCGGATCGCACTATTATACAATATATATACCTATATAACACCAACTTGTCTAAGTTATACTTAACTGTGTGGTTAATTAATAAAAACATGAGTTTTCGAAAAATTTATCTTAAATTAAACTGACAAGCTTTTTTTGGCGTATATAATATAATAAAAGGATTTTAAATTTTACGTTGTAAAATATTTGTGTACTGTGTTGTAAATCATGAGAGAAAGATCGATGTGTGCTTGTTACGTTTAGTATGAAAATAAATCATCGCTTTATCATGATGATGATGATGATAATCAAAATGAAAATGTTTATTTATGGTGATTCAAGTTGCAGTGATTCAAAAAAGTGGGTTATACGAATTCATTTTATTCATTGCTATATTCAAACTTCAGTATCAGTCTTATACAGTATATATACACATTCAGTGGTTATATGCTTACGCATCAAGAGCCGCATAAATGAATAAAAATGACAGCCTCACACAAATCATCACACGGTGATTACGTCGTTCTATTTTTTTTTTTTTTTTTAACTCTACTCGACAACTCTTGTTTATCTTTTTTTATTCTTTCATTCACGACACAAACGAGGTGCGAATTGGAATTAAAGAGACCGAAATTATCCAACTGGTGGTATATACTTAATAGAGTTTAGCTGAAGTTTGACGCTGTGGTATACTGTCGTTTTTGTGTGGATCCGTACATAAAGTCGCGCCTCGAGCTTTCTATCTCTTTTTTGGCTTATAGTGGCTTGACTTGGTAACCGACTTATTGCCTCGGCGAAAGTTTTGATTGCCTGTGCCGCAAGGATTATTGCTTTGGCTTGTGTTTGAACTAATTTGTGGTTTTTTTAATTGATGATTGTGGGAAATTGAGATGTATTAACTAGTTGGATTTTTCATTTTTTTTTTTTTTTATTCAAGTATGTGGTTTGTTTTTATATAGTGATTATTAGGATTGATTAAGTGTTAATCTTTTATAGATATTAATTTTCTACTGAGAATTGGTGATGTGACATTTTATTAAAAAACACTTTAATTAATAAAAATATTAACTTTCATTCAAAAAGATTTTCATTTTTTTTTTTAAATAAAATTGTTTTGAATACCACTTTGTTTAGTGAATAGATACTACATTTATTGAAATACGAAAAAAAAAAATAAAAAAGAGAGAAGAAATAAAATGCTAGAGGATTTGAATTTTTAAAAAAGTATTTTTCTCAGTGCACTCTTTATATTGTTTCATTTTCCAAACCACTGAATTGGAAAAAAAAATAGTATTCTACATCAGATTTTTTTTTTTAACTCCGGAATTGTCACGTAATCGTTCAAATGCTAGAATTTTTACTATTTGTTAAAATTTTCACAACAAACGAAAAAAAAGTTTTTTTTTTAATACCTAATATTCTAGATTTTTAGTAAAGTGAAATTTTTAGCAAAATAAATTTAAATGTAGAAAGTCAACCAGAGCAGAAAAAGTATATCGTTTGTTGATACAATTGTAAAAGAAAGAAAAACTAAAAATAACTGCGTTCTACTACTATAATCTCAAAAGATAAAAAATAAATCTTTATACTGCTTATTTTTAATTTAAATCTGAAATCTAAATTTTAAATAAATTAATTTATAATGATAACAAATCTAACTCTAATTAATAACTACATTCTTATTTTATCTATTACGACAATCATATTTCTTAGCTTCTAATTACACCTTCCCTGCATTGTTAAGATCTATGTGCTTACATAGTGTATGCTTTATAGTTCACTTTCTGTTCTTGTCAACTTTGTTGTTTAACGACGAGTTTAGATAAGACTAATAATACTTGCAAACAGTGTACCTTTACACTCATGATATATCTATTTAATTCTCAAACAAAAGAACGTAAGGCTGTAATTATCCTTATTACTGCATTAAACACAGTATTTTAAATTAAGATATTACCATCAATAACCAGATAAACTTCCACCAGACTTATCGATCATAAAAATCTTCATTTACACTCCATACCATTCCCGAACAAAGAACCAGTTTCAGCCTCAAGGAAAGTCTATCCTTCCCCATCCGGAAAATCAAGAGCTCCGGTGGTTATGAACGTCTGAAAATTTTCCAGCATATCACGCACAATGCCTTCGACTTTCTTCATGTATATGCCGATAATTTCGTAGTGGAAAGTTTGTCCGGACTCTTTTCATTGTCATGTTCCTAGTAGAGTATCGTAAAGTTTGGCTTTTGCTTGATATATCAGCAAAAGAATGTCTGAGTAAGGTTGATCGTATTTAATGAATTTGATATGAGGTTTTGGTATAATAATTAAATTTTTTTTTTATTTTACGTCTAATATAAAAATGAAAAAAAAATAGTCAATCGATATTCTTGAATATTGAATTACAAGTTTTGTAAAGTTAAGAGGCTTTAGAGAAAAAAAAAAGAATATTTTATTTCTTTTTGTAAGCTTTTATATTTGTTCTACTTTTCAACACGAATCAGCTAACACACATATCCCACAGCCAAAAAACTACACATTCGTACTCAGAAAATTTCCTTTCGAACTGCAATAAGAAATAGATTCTCTTGGTTTTTCTTTCGTTTTTTTTTTCGTACAAGCGAACACGATAGTTTGAATAAAAGATGTGCTCACTGGGCTCTTGCGCAAGTGGATATATATATATCTATTCCAAGGCATCCTTAGGGACGTTATATTCAGCGCGATAAGAGAACGAGAATAAGAAGAGAAAATTCTTTCTTGGCCAATCGTACGAGCTTTTCTTCTTTCTTTTCTCTTCTTAAAGTATCTACGTGATAAAGAAATGAGAAAACGGTATAACCCGTTCAGCAACGTCCAAGTAGACTTGTATGTTTGAAATGTGCTTAGATATATATCGACGTTAAGTTAAGCTCAAGTATATGAAAGAGCTTGCGATAAATATCGTTTTGAGCTTGGATTTTGTGAAATTTTAAAAGAGGAATTGCTTTTAAAAATATTCAAGGATGGCTTATCAGAAAGTGTGAAATGTCGTTATTTTTATGGCTACAGATTTACTGATACTGATTGCGTTTATGCTGATGTTTTATTCGTAAAGATATGGCTTACGATTGCAAGTTGACTTTATTCTGATTTAAAAAAAAAAATTTGTAAGTGCTAAGATGTAGTGAAATAAAGACGATTTTATACTTTTTGAGAAAATAGAAGTCGAGTGTTCAGCTTTGTTTAAGATTTTACGAGCTTAAGATAGAATCTCTTGTAATTTTCTTTTGATTTTTTTAAAATCAAATTTTCAGCTACTCACAAAAAAATAAGGAAAAAACAGAAAAAGCGACACAACATCCAACTCGCGCATTACTTTTCAACTTTTATCAAAATTAATCTTAAAGATAGAAAATCAAAAGTAATATACCTGAGGTATACAACGATAGAAAAAAACGAATTTACATTGTTTTTTTTTGTTTTCTTTCTTTTAAAACGCACATCTATAACCCAGCAAACTTAAAAAAAAGCTCAGTATTCGAAAGCTCTCTATAATCAAAAAATCATTTCCCAACAGAATCCGCACACCCAACTCCTCCTATTACTTTTTTTTTCCAATCGAGCAAAAGGTCGCACACAAAGGGAGAAAAAAAGAGTCGCGTTTATTACAAAAAAGAAAAAAAACAACGCAAGCTAAGTGGAGAGAAACGCATCTATGCCGAAACGACATTGGAAAAAGCTCTCCTATCTTGTGACCTCGATATCTCGCTTCTACTCGAGATTAATATCGGTGGGAGGATAAGTGAGAGAATGTGTGTAAAAGAGAGAGTAGGAAAGGTGAAATAAAAATCCTGGATTTATCGCGCCGTAAAAGAGCGCGCGGATCGTCTAGTCCGATAAAGCTGCGTTTAAAGCTCCAAGGGGAGACAAAAAAGGGGGAGAGAGCTTTAGTGTCTTTTCAATTGAAAGTATGGGTTCTTCTTTCTCTCTACTGTCGATGCTCTGTTTATACATCCTGGTGAAGCGAATTTTTGAGGTCGCGCGAACAGAAACCGGCTTGATTCTTTCGATGTTCTTGTTTGTTCATGTATTGTTCGATGCGGTGGACGTAGTCTCAGCTGTTTGTTCACGGACGCATCAAAAGACTGTGTATTCTTTTTTCATAGCTCGAGTGAGATTAATTTTTGATGCGATAACGTGATGCGTTGGAGTTATATAACTTTACGATATGGATTTAAGAGGTAATCTTATGTGATTTAAAAGGATATTATTTTATTTTTACTTTACTTATTGTCAGATATTACGAGGAGTTAAAAAAGTATGATGCAGAATTTAAAATTTTTTCTCAATCTAGTGTAAAGTTAATTTGAAAAATATTTCTTTATTTTAAAAGAATAAAATAAAAACTTGTATATAAAGATAATATACTTACTAAAATGAAATTCAATTGAAGGATAAAATAGATCTTTCGAGAAAATTTAATCAACACGAAAAAAAAAATAACAGTAATTCTCGTTCGGAAATACTCTCATCGTCCATAGCTTAAGTGGACAAAGGAATGGATATATCCATGGCTATATGTGCAGACGCAATTTAATCATGCGTATATGCGGTTACTTTCCCTCCAGCGATCTTAATTGCTCGGGTGACGCTGATCCAATGTGTGACCAAGAAAATAAAAAAAAAATGTACTGTGGCAAAGACAGCCAGAAGAAGAAAAAAAAGAGAAATGAAAGAAGAAGGAGAAATGAGTACTTGGTCCATCCAATCAGCACTGCCAGCTGCGACACCTGTACTGCCCAGCAGCTCATCGAATTTACGATTCTCTTCTTTCAATTTCGCGATCCACTGGACACTATATACTCGACAAGTGAAATTATTTCTAAGAATATTTTTCTTTATTTCATTGCCTGTATTTATTGTGAAGTGAAAATATTGTTTAATCGCTGTGGGCAAGCTACTTTCATCTGCAAGTAGAGCTTTTTTATATATTTAATCGATATATCTCATAAGGATTAATTTCAATTCGATTGCAAATACAGAAGCTCATCTCTGTAATACATCTCTCGGTATCTTTCTAGCGCGAAATAAACACGATACAAATCTAAGCATCCACAAAGGCCAATCCCTTAAAGCACTCTCACACCCTCCCTACCACTAGTTTTCGATTTCGGAAAAAGCTCGCTGTGCAAATAAGTATTCAAATAGCTTTCTCTCTTGCTTTTCTATATATCCACGTGAGCTTGCTTGCGTCTTTCTCTAGGATTGCATTTACGTTGCGGCTGCTGCGTGTAATGGAAATACGCAGATGGAGGACTAGGGTGTAAGAGGGGTTTGCTGCGTTAACGCGAACTAGCCTCATGAAATTCAGTTCCGTTAAAATGCAGATCTGATCGTCGTCCTGTATCTGATACTATTTCTCAGCTTGGAGAAATTCGTTTAAAGGGAGGTAGATACGTTCGTGGAAGATTGTGTATGTGTGTGTGTGTGTGTGTGTGTGTGTGTGTGTGTGTGTGTGTGTGTGTGTGTGTGTGTGTGTGCATGGTACTTGTGGAAATTTTCTAGTCCTGTGACGCTGTCGAGATATGCTTTGAGGTTTAAAGTGAAAGGATTAGATGAGTTACAAAAGTGAGCTTAAATTGCTTTAAAAAAAGTGTTTTGTAGGTTTTGAGCAAAAAAAAATTTTTTTTCAGATTATGGATATTTGTAATTGTTTAGTAAAAGTAACTTTTTTAAAAGTTTTTTTGTAGTTTTAGGTGAATTTTAAAATTTAATGTGTAAGGTTTTAATTTAAAAGAACTGCGTGTTCTTGAAAAAGCTTTAAAAATTATTTATATGCAATTAATGGGACATTTAAATAAGAAATAAAAATTCTTTTTAATTGAAACTTGAATTAAAAATAAAGTTGCGAAGTTTTTAAAATAACCAAATATGAATTAAAGATGAATAGAAAGCTTATGAATAAGATCTTTTATAAGTAATTTGTTTTTTTTTTGCTTTAACTTTACAAATAAGATAAACACTTTCATCTATTTATTTAAATACGGTATTATTTAAAAATTATTAAAATTAATTTTTTAATTAATTTTAATGTTTTAATGAGCTTTAGTAATAGTTAATTTTAAAATAATAATGATGATTTCTATAAATATAAATGCCATAAATAACATTGGAGTATAGATAATGCCCATCTTTTCATTTAAAAAATTTTAATTTAAATCAAATGCATAATGAACTGGAAATCAATTTTTCTCAATTGCTTTTTCAGTAGTGCAAAGTTGGTGATTTTAAAACTAATAAGGATCTCCATAATTTGTCGAGTCTTAATTAATTCAACAATAATTAGGGCAGGATAAGTCCCTATCAATATCTACGTATATATATAATTCTTAAGTTCCAATTCTCATTATAATTAAATCGAATATTTTTTTCTTAATTAAATAGTAGTAATATTTAAAATGAGATCAAGTCTTATTCATCAATTAAATACCGATAATTTCTTTAAGCAATTGTAATTTTACAATAAAGTTATTAACTAGATAAATTCTTTTATATTTTTATAATTTGATATGCAACATTTATTAACCAACAGTTAATAAATAAATAAAATCATATCATAATTATAGACAAATTCAAAAGCTTTTTAATTTTTTTAGCTTTTTTATTTTAATCAAGCACTCAATTGATTAATCAAAGTACCATTGCCAGGATACGCATTTCTAATTTTAAAGACCAGAGTACAGTCGCTGTTACAGACTCTCAAAGACCTACGGGTATCGGGTTTGTACAGCAAATAAGAGTAGCCCGCTTTCAATGGGCTTGAATTAGAGCTAGAGCTTGAGGTTTGCATTGGCGTCTTTGTAAAACTGATGTACATTTTTGTTAGAAATATTTTTATAATATTTTATGTGCTTTTGAATATGGTTCTTTTAATTTTTTTGGAAAATTTAAAATATTTATTGAACTGTGAAATTAACGAATTTATAATTTTATAATAAAATTTGATTTTAAAATTTTCGATATCAAAATTTACATTAAAATATGTGCTTTTGAAATACCGTACAAATGTATCTATAAATAGAATTTCTTCTACTTTAATCTTCACATTCAACCAAATAGATTTCTTTTTTTAATTTTACTTATCTGTTTACAGTTTCTATTAAAATCGCTTAACAAAGATTTACGCGAACATTATATTCCTTAGCAAATGAGTTTAAAAGTAGTCCAAGCGCCCTCGTATCTATCAGAAAAATAAACTTCCTTGTACGGTTGTAAATCGCTATGAGGGTGGTTGGTGTGTGCCCGAATTAATACGACTTTTGCGCTCGATTTTTCACTCCCTTTATAAAAGAGAAGTATAAAAGGCTAAAAAAAGAAATCTGCTCGTAATTTAATTCACGATCTTTTTCCCATTTTTTTTTTTTTTTTAAGACTCGAGAATGGCCGAAGAGTTTTGCGAAGTTTAAAAAAAGTAGAGGGAGAGGCGCTAAATTCACCGCTACGATGAAGAATTTGATTGAAGTATTTTCCAGGCTCTACTTGAGGTTGGGTTGAAACTTCGGAATTTTCGACTACGATTGCGGTAGAATGCAGTTAAGTGCTCTCACCGGATCCTATACCTTTTTCTTTAGCTTGCAAACTTTAATTTTCGAGCTGAAACTTTATCAAGTAATCTTATCCTGCTCGTTAGCTATGAAATATTTATTCGGAATTGGTCGTTTAGAAGTTTTTTTAGGCCGTGTATTATTCAAACAAAAATATGTGTGTATGGATTTATATTTGTGTACTGTGTTATATTCTTTTTTTTAATCCCACAAATAATTTAATTTAGTAATTATAAATAAAATAATATAATTGTATGTTATATTACTATACTAATATAAAATAATAATATAATAATCACAAACACCAACTTACGTGAAATGTGGATTTACGAAGAATTAGTGATTTGTAGCTTTCACGACAATATAATTAAGTAGTCATGGTCTTTCGGATTTCGATAAGCGCGCATTATTATATGTCCAGCGCTAAGGTAGAGAGAAAGACGCCGATAAAAAAAATATCATGAAACGCGATTGGCCCTTAATAAAAAAAAAAAATGCGATTCGATGAGATGCATTTATAAATGTATCTTATCGTAACGCATATCTAGGATGACCGATCGGTTACTTGCGCTATCCCCCTAACCCGCGCGACGAGCTCAACTCAAGGCCAATATAACTTGCAAGAGCTTCGATACTCGATTTTTTTTATAATGAAATTCAAAGTAAATTAAATTTTTTTAAATTTAAATTTGCGTTCTAATAACGAGCTTGAGAGCTTGCAAGCTCTTGGCTTTGGGTTAGGCCGTACGCTTGCTCGAAACCCGAAAAACCATGACTACTGCACGTAGAATTAGCTCGTGAAACCTCACCTGAAACAGAAAAAAAGAATCACATTAGTAAAGTTTTGGCAAAAAGGTTAAAGGTTGAAATTTATTTATTTATGTCAAAAGATGTAAGATAACTATGGTAATTACAAAATTATAAATAAAAAATTACTTTTTAAATTATTTTGCTGAGCTTATTGTTGCATAATGCAAAGGAAAAGTAGTAGTAGCAGCAGCAGCAGCAAGAAAAGCTTTTTGAGCATAATGAGAACGTAAGGTTAATGATAATGACATAATGCATTAGGGTATTAGCAATCTACTACAATGTTTAAAGGCTTCTCTATACTTATTTCCATATAAAACTTTATTCTTATCACAAAAAAAAGAAAGAAAAATTTTAATAACTTGCTTGAAATATTAATAAGACAGCGATAGCTGCTTTTAATAGACTCTCTCTCTCTCTTGAATACACTAATTATCCATACTCATATTATTTTGCACATCAGCCAGACATCAAAAGTAGCTTACTAAAGCATAAAAGAAATCAATGCATCATTATTTAACGCAAAGAAAAAAAAATAATCATACTAAAATCTTAAAATACTTTTTCTAATTCATAAAAAATAATTACTGACTCATAAAATCGTAGTAATAAGAGGTTTTTTAAAAATTCCACTTTCATATACGAGGCATAAAAAAAGCTAAGGGAAGCAAGTTGAAAGAGGAAGCGTGTAACCGCTTATGAGCCGTATAGTCGTCGAACGTCGGTATGGTATATATAGAGAGTCACACGCTCGATATAGTTCAGCCGAGAAAATGCCTTTGTAAAGCAAAAGATCGCCGCGATATGAGGCAAACTGGGAAAAGACGAGTCGCGTCGGCCGGATATTTTCACGGAGTAGAGCTTGCAAAGCTCGAACTGGCTTGCGGGGATCGATGACATGTGCGATAGGTAAGCTATATAATGGTATAGGCTTGCGTGTGTTGGTAAAGGAGATGGGTAATTCATTTGATTTTATTATGTGCATATTTATTTTATTGATCTTAAAGTTTTTTTTTTAAATTTTTAGTTTTAATTTTACTTTATAATTTATTATTATTTTTTTAATGATCTTACTGGTTAAGAAAGTTTAAGATACTATGATGAAAAGTACGTAAACTTATGCTGGTTGTCATCGAAAAACAGTAAATATTCCTTTGGACTTACTTATTTCTATACCATCAACTCCGGTATAAAGACTCGAAAATTTTTTCCAACTCAAGAAAATCCTCGCCAAAAGGTCAAGTATATTTTATCAAAAAAAAAAAAGTTGAATTATTTACGAAAGAGCCAAAGTTTTTCGTTGCAAGTATACGCTCGTCTGACTCTATACCGCGCACGCGATCTATATATAAGTATATACACAGACACCGACTTTCTTTTTCCGTCGGTTGTCTTTACCGAGAGTTTAAGGTTTCTCGGCAGGTTTTCTTTTTCCGATATTTTACTTGTAAAGCTGAAAATTCGCGACACGTGCTTCTACGCTTTTCGATGAGATTGTTCGTAGTGGATGAGAATTTACTTTTAGTTTATTTATAAAAGAATTTTAATGTAATCTCTTGTACTTCAATTTTCAATGATAATAATATTTTTATAAATAATGGTATTTATCAATTTCAAATATAACTTTTTAAAATAACTGAAAAATATTAATGTACACGTGAATTGTAGTTTGAAAAACAATTTTTATAAATACGTTTGAAAAGTTTTATAAAATATATATATGATAAAAAAAAAGTGTTTTGACACTTTATTCGGAAATAAGACACGGCGTCAAGCACAACAAAAAACAAATAAATCTCTGTTTATTCTTTTAGTTTCTCGCGTTATAGTAACACACGCAGCTGGTCTATAAATCTTTGTCTAATATCGTTTTTTTCTTTCAACGCTTCGTAACTCTACTTTTATTTATTTATTTTTTTTTTGTTTCTCATTGTATTTTTATCTCTAAGAAAAATGATATGATTTCATAAAAAAGTAAATAAAATAATAACATATTTCAATTTAACAACACACCATTAAAAATTAATCAAATAGTCCCCATAATTTTATAAAATAAAAATAATGAATATCGCAATAAAAATCAATCAATTACCAATAACCCAAATTCCCGTTAATTAAAACTTTTCGTAATTTTTTTCTCACCACTAACACACTTTTTCATCAATAATCAAACAGACAAAGTAGTAGTAGTCTCTTAGTTGATTAGAAATCGGACTCAGAGTAAAAATTAATGAGAAAAATAAACTCAAGAAAAATAGATCGAGCGGAAAAAGCGTCTCAAGTCAAGTAGTGTGTGTTCCTACAGTGGAGTCCGGAACAAGCTGGGCATCGCTAAGACGAGAGTAAGAGAGAAGAACAAATTGTCGAAGGTTCACTATTCTCTCTTTCTGGTACCAAACACTTATCTCATCCTTCAACGTTCATGCATAAAACATCGTAGCTCCGGTTGTTCGGCACGTTAATGCAAACAGTCACCAAGAGTCCCTCCCCCCTTTCCTCCTTGGTTCTCCTTATCCATATCTTTTTTCTATTCGTCTTCTCATTCACTATCCTTTACCTTTTTATTCGAACTTCCGTCGATTTCTCGTGCGTCACTTTTGTACCCGGATAGTGTGGCATCAATCTTATTAGCTTGCAACGACAAGTGCTAGCCTTGATTTTATATTCCTATCCTTTGTTTTTCAGGAAGTAAGAAAACTCGAGGTTAAGTATATGTACTTGTGAGAAACCGATAGAATCTATTTTGATGTTTGAAAAGTAGAGACGTATTTAAAGTTAAAATGAAAAATTTTGGAAGAAGCTTTTGAGCTTGCAAAGTGTTGAATATTTTAAGAGTTACATACAGATTGGTTTTAAGTAGATATAGTCCGTGTTAGGTCAGACAAGAATATTGTAAAAAAAATTTAATTTTTCGAAATACCATATTTAAAACCCGGAATTATAATAAAAATCTCATTCAAATTAGAAAAATTTAACGATATACCAAAATATTTAATATTATTACACACAACATTCAATAAATATCCGATTTTGCAAGCTCATCTATCTTCCATAGCCGTTTCTTAAAAAAAAAATTCTCACGCATTGGTAAAACCCATAAAATATATCATTCTCCCTTACTCGTCCCAGAAATCTCTATTCTTCTCTCGCATGTAACCAAGAGTGACTCTCTACCCTTAAATCCAAAACATCCGTCGACACAATCGAACCTCGATCGCCACAAGGATAATCCTATCGAGAGGTCGGATGATTCCCAAAGCTATGGTTGTCTTTCAGAAACTCTCTAGAGAAGAGACAGGTAGTATAGAGTGTCGCGTATCTAAAGTCTATCCTTACATTGACATACTGACAAATGGTTTGCTTCTCTTTAAACTTACTACATGACATAAGAGTAGCAGGGAAGAGGCAAATGCAAATTTGCAAAAGGCTTTGTATCGTCTATATTTGAGGTATATGATTTTTTAGAAAAGTTTGATCGTTGTGTTGTTGATCTTTTAGCTTTGGTAAACAAGCTTTTCATCCTAACGTTCAATGGAGTTATATTAGTTTAGGAAACTTATTTTAGAAAACTGGATTCTACAAGTCATGTTTAGGATCGATTAAAATTAATTTGTTGGATATATTGATGAGATCATATTAAACATATTCGATAAAATTCTGTGTCGACAAACAATAATTTTTTTTTTGTTATTGTGATAAATTGAAATATCTAGTTTTTCTGTAATACATTTACTAAATTTTAGTTGATGATAAATTTTGACAAAGAAAAATTGCAATTGTTGAAAGATGAAAAAAACGAAGTTAAGCATGAAATAAAAATAAGTGAAAGCAAAAAACGAATAAACCCAACTATATAAGTTGTCAAGTGCAATGAGAAAAAATGATCAGGTTGTTTTATATGGTCTGTATAGCATATATACTACTCTGTGTATTAAGCTTTTGGAGAAAAAATAAATAGTGAATCAAGCTCTGGTACGACGTTTAATCGGGAAAAGGCCGGCAATAGTGGAAGACAAATGGTTATAGATGCCTAAGGCACATTATCACACCAGTACAGTTAAAGCAAAAGTAAATTAATAAATATATATATATATATTTATAAATATATAAATGAAAGCTTTAGATACGGTAATTTTTCATTCGCTTCATTTATCGTAATTATACTTTAATTGTTATTTTGCGTTGCTTGGAAAAGTGGTAAGGTGAAGATAATGGCTTTGCGTATTTATCTTTTTTAGAGGAGTAATGATTATCAATGTTTCGTCTTCTAAATTAAACCTTTCATCTATTAATTTTTCAATTAAAAAGATTTATGCATCTTAAGTTTTTATATTGATTGTTTTTCATAGATAAATTTCCTTTGTGTCACAATAAAAATATTTATATGTTTTAAAAATTAATTAAAAGTAATTCATAATTATTTAAAAAATTACAAAGTTTTTTTATAGAAAATGTTTTACACAAGAATCATAGATTATTAAAATTTACATTAAAAGATGTTGTGGATTATTATAATTATAAAAAAAAAAAAATTTTATCAAAAAACTGTGAATTGAATTTAAACACAATTTGCAAGTTCAGTAATAACTTGAAAACTTGTTCAAACATAATAAATAAAGTTAACTGTAAACTTCTCAACACTTATATAAAAATTATTTTGCCTAATTTTTCCATTATAAGTCAAAATTGACATAATAAATTCAATTAAACTGTTAGTCGAAAAAAAAATAAATAAACCAACACAAGACATCAATTAAAAATCCTTCAACAGTCAAAATAACACTATGGACATATAATTGCAATTCCAAGGGATACAACACATGGACTACACTTGTATTACCACTTTATCCTCAGCTATATAATTTTGTCAAGAGGAAAAGTTTGTTTTACTACATATAGCTTGGAAATGAGAATACACACGTATAAATGACACTTTTCCTCGTTAATATGAGAATTTGCTCTTCCCCCCTATACGTGTAGTTTGACGAGGGGGTACGATTAATGTGTTTTTCGTGTTCGAGCATATACGAAAAGTTGAACTTTGTTGTGTGATTATTTATCAACTTTTATGATGATTTAGACGTGTACATCACTCATGTTTTTATTAGTTTGAATGTATACTTTATAAATAATTCTATACACTTTGAAATAAACGAATAGTATGGTTAATAATTAATAACCATCAATATTATTGAGATAAGTTGTCATTAGTTTGATAAATCTTCGTATCTTAAATAATATATATCAAATGTAATTTTGTCCATCAAAATTTTACAAAAAAAAAAATAAAAATCAAAAATACCAGACCTAATTATAAAGCAGAAATACATGTGATAGTAAACCAACTAAGAATAGACCCAAAATTCATCGACCGACAACAAAATCCTAGCAGCACAATCGGTCTGCGTCAGCCTATAAATGTACATATATGTATATAACAACGTTGGTAGTAGTGTATGTACAAGGTCCACTAGTTCGCGTGTGTGTGTGTGTGTGTGTGTGTGTGAATCCATAGGCACACGCCACACACTGCAGCACCTTGACCTCGAAGATGTAAAAGTACGCTCGATTTTTGACTTGTTTTACTGAAGTACCTATACTGTTGATGCTTTCGGGGTCAAATATATGCGTATATATTTCTTGTTAATTGGAAGCTTTGTATTTACGTATGTATGTATGTATTGTTTTTTATTGTGAGGGTTTTTTTTATTCGCTTTTCCGATAAAGTTTGTCTATTAGGTTAATATGAGTTTGTCTTTCATTAAGGGATGGATTTACTGACGTTATAATTGTGAGCATATAGTTTATGTTTCATTGATTGATTAATTGATTGATTGATTATAATTTATTGTAATAATTAGTCGGAAATTAATTGAATTATTAGACTAGTTTAATAACATTGAATTTAAATCTATTGAAAATTAGGATAATTATTCCAGTCTTAATTTTCATAAAATACTGTTTCTTATTTTGTAATTAAAATTTTACAAAAATTAAAAAAATTATTCTTTAAAAAAAAAACATTTATTTCAAAAGCTCAAAAATTAAAATTTTAATAGCGCCAAGTGTATGCAGCTACTATACAATTTTGTTTTCATTAGAAAATTAACACTTTTCGAAAATTCTCAAAGCAATTTTGCATTTTGTTAAATAATACCAACTTAAAAAAGAAAAAAAAAAATAGTAAAAATTGTAAAAACAAATAGAAAAAAAGAATTTTTTACAAAAGAAAGTTATAAGCCCTTTGATAGTTTGTACTAACGCACCAACTACATCTCTATGACTTACACATATACCACAACACAAACAGTGTATAAATATATATATATATAAGCATGACAACCGAGGCCAAGGCTCATGACTTTACAGTCCTCTCTCTCTCTTCTTTTGTAGCTGGGCCACGTCAAAAAAACCGAGGCCAAGAAGGTGCTGAAGTGTGAGAGAAAAAAAAAAGAGAACTGGACGACGACGAGATGAACAAAACAGGGAAAAAAAAAGAAGAGAGGACAACTCGACCAACTGGGACGTACACAGGTATGTTAAGTTTACTATCTATATTTGTAGCTTGTCTTTGATTATGTTATAGTCTTTTATGAACATATATATATTTAGATTTTTTTATCACGAAAATATGCGAAGGGTGCCAAGTGTATCGTTAAAAGAGATACCACTGTATACTCTATGAAATTTTATATAAAAATAATTTATTTCAAATAATAGTTTAGAAAAGTTATATACGAAGTATATTTAGGTATGTGTATTGGATGGTATGAAATTCACCAAAAATTAAATACACTGTCTAAATATAAGGGTAAAACGAGCTTTGTGTGCTATACTAGAACATATATACGTATAGTTTCTCTCGTTAAGTTACAATCTCAAGTGGGATAGTATAAACACACAATATGTAGGCTTATTGTAGAGTGTATAAGTTGCAAGTAAACTAATTTCATGTAGTCATTATTACGAGACTTGCATTTCGTGTGTAATTGAGTTTCTATAAACATGTGATATATTTAACTTTTTAGAAAAGTTATTACTATCTTTAAACTTGATAATATGCAAAAGGTATAATTTTGTAAAGTGGTTTTATAATTGACGTTGTAATGATGATTGTGATTATTGTTGTGAAATTATTTGTAGTTTAATATTGCGATGCTACAATATATTGTAAAGTCAACAATTTATGAAAGATAAATTTGCTTGAGCAGTTGTTAGATGAATGTGTAAAGTGTGATGCATAATCGTTCGTTCAAATAATTTGACAAAATTTAACTTTATCATGTATAAAGTTACAAGAACTGCTCTATGTAATAATACAAAATCCAATTTTTTATTTCACGATCTTACTTACGTAAGATGTATCTTAAGCTATATATTATTTTTTAAAAATTTTCCAGCTCAAAGACAATTTTTGACTATACACAAGTTTCTACATAATAATATCCCTGCAACACTTGATATCGTCAAAGCAACTCACGAGAAAAGCGTAAATTTGGTTTGCGTCTCAAGTTGCTTGTGTGTGTGTATGTTCACGTGCGCGCACGCGCATTATTAAATTCAACGTTATTATACTTGAGAAGCGAGGACGTGTGTTCGCGCGCTTTATTAAAATCGTTATTCTTCATATAATACGTTATTTTATTTATTTGTCTTTTTTATATTTTAGTTTTATTTTTTTTTTTTATTGCTTATTTAAAATTATTAAAAATGAAAAAGTAGGAAAAATTAATGTTTTTATTTTATGTAGTACGTAAATAAAATTCTATTGCAATTTTTAATTTGTGTTATGTTGAGAATAAAGACAATGCATATAAATTTTACAATCTTTTATTATTTTTTTTAATAATTTTTTAAATCTAATTTATTTCAATTAGGTATGATATACGAAATAAATTTCAAATTAAATATTTAATTGATATTCCTGGAATAATAACAAATTATCATTTATTAAAATTAATAATTAATTATTATTGATTTAAATTCCGTATGTTATTTCGAGAAAATTTTATATTATTTCATCATCAAATATTCAACAAAATACCAATATTAAATCAATCATAAAATGAAATATAAAATAAAAAAATATATTAATAAATTAAAAATTCAATTTATAAAACAAAAAGACAAAAATTATATCCAACCTACATTTTAACACAATAGAAATATAAAATCCAACAATCAACCAACCCTATTTTTTTTATCGACTTCCATTTACAAACTCAACCTATACTCAAAAAAAAAAAATTTTAAAGCATTGAAAAATCCCAAAAAGAAAGTGAATCAGGCCGTCAAGTCGGCAATCCAACTGCATTAACGAAATTCCGCAATGCGCATGTCGACATGGACTACTGCTAGCGCGAATCGTGTATCTCTTATATACATATACGAAGGGAGAGATCAGAGATTCGTAAAGTAAAGTTTGTCGCTACTGTATTTTCGGTAAAGGGTTAAACTCTAATCGATTCGAGAGACTTGTAGTTTCCGAGAATTTGGACTACAACTAACAGCTGTGTTTCAACTACCAATGAGTGTTTGAGGAGGAGGAGTTGGGAGATTATGGTAAAGAGCAAAATACTATAGTGAAACAATGGACTGCAGTCTTGATTTTGAGTGAATAAAAATTTTACAATTGTTGGTTTCATCATTTAAATAAAAATAAAAAAATGAATTTATTTAACTGAATATAAACGAATCACAAAGTAATATACCGATTTTAACTTCGTATCATATCGATATATGACAAACGTGCGTACGTTGAAGGAAATGATGGGATATGTGAAATATACCAGTATATGACAATAAATCCATTATCTATATACCGAGGGAGGGTTTGACGTGTGTAGGTCTCACTTTCGATACCGGAAATTGTGCTGCGTCGTCGAACGTGATATCGGACTCGTTTCCGTATGCGCACGTTAAAAAAAAAGGGAGAGTGGGAAAGAAGGGGTGTCTTTGGTAGATAGATAAGAATGCAACTATTGCCTTTCAGCAGTTTTTCGAAAAAAAAAAAAAAATAAGAATCGAGAAGACTTATGTATGTAGACGTATATTGGCTTCATTTTTATTTATTCTTTTTTCTGATCTTTTATGATACTGTGCTGATATTGCTGTGTATAGAGTATATCATTTTAATGTGTTGTAGTAGGAAAGTTTTTTTTATCGGTGAAAGGGGGAAAAGGGGTTTGGCTTGGCACAAACCCTTAGATCGTTTAAATTGCAGGTATATAGCAAGAAAAAAAAAATGGTGTAAAAGACGATGTGAATATGTAGATATATGTATAACTGCTTTGTAAGAATTTCTTGAAAGAATTTTTGCACGAATGGTCATTTCTTGAAAGATTTTTATTTTTTTTAAAAAAAGAATAAAATGCGAATAGAGGAATACGTGATAATGCTAGAGAATATTCATGTAGTTTTTAAAGCAATTTAAAACCTAGTTTCTACACTCGATTTTACAGCCATGTATTTATAAAAGAAAAAAGTAAATTAAAATAAAAAGAAGAAGGAAAAGAAAAATAACGAAAGAAAGTTAAAATTGTTGTTTGAAAGAAACAGAGCACGCGATCTTAATAAAAAGAAAAAGAAAGACAAAGTCATTGCTATATCATGAACTTGCAAATGGTTTTTATATAGGAAAAATCTCTGAGTTTTCGGAACTGTACCCAGACTTTTTTTTTCACCCCCTTTCCATTAAAAAAAAAAAAAAAAAAAAAGCTCGACTCTTCGGTATATATACGCTCGAATGAGCCGATAAGGGCCTTGTGTCTATACCAATGTGTATTGTCGAGTCTGCGTCTCTCACCCAACACTGTGTGTGCTTTTAGCTTTTCAATGCAAGCTTTTCCCCTTCTCTTACACTATAACTACCCATTCTCTTTCTCTCTTTATATCGTCTTTTTATTCACGAGTTCGAGAATTCGGTTTGCTTTCAATGGTTAGAGGATGTATTTTAGTATATATGCGTTTTGGGTTACCTAGAGCTGGGGTTTTTTTTTTAGATTTATTATTCTGTTTTGTTTATCAAGTTTCAGGTTTTCAATAGTGTTTTTTTTTTATATTAAAAATAGATGGAATAATTATGATGCTTTATTTTTTTTTATATTGATGGCAAGGTTGTAAGTAAATGTTAGAGGGTGTATCGGTAGTTTTTAGAAAAATCGAAAAATTAAAAGAAAAAATTGAATTCACGTCACATCGTTTGAGGGCCAAAAAAAAAATTCTCTTGTGTAAGGAAATCTTGTTAAGACTACCAAACAAAAAAAATGGGCTTTTAAAAAAAAATCTTTTTTTAGCTCTTCTATCGAGAGAATCGATACGTATAAAATCTTATAGTACAATGGATGTTCATTTTTAGTTGAAAAAATATACAATATTTATGAACATCTATCGTTTTGGTAAATACATCTTTTTTTTTAATGGCAAAAACTATTATGCAATATAGAAATTTTGTAAATATTGATTTATTATTTATATATTGTGTCATATAATTATTTATGATTTTAGTGTAAATAAACATAATATTAATTATAATTATTACGGTAAATTGATATTCATAACAAATAATAGCATGCAAATTACTTTCAATTGTACAACTTATAATTAGTTCTAAACTTTGTGAATCAATTCTTTTAAAATAAATAATGTACGTATGCACCAAAATACCTATTTCTAGAAATAAATATAAATTTACATGAAATTTCAAATGCAGATATTAAAAGCAAACATAATAAATTAAAAATATACATTTACATAACTTTATTATTTCAAAATTGCAAAATATCGAATAAAAAAAAATATATATATATAAAATTACAATCATCTAGTGAAAATAGATTCCGTTTAAATCCTCTCGTATCGCAAAACTGATCTTAAAAATAGACGTCAAGTTTTCAAGTAAAAATAGATGTGAAAATTTACGGGCAAACATCCGCGTAAAAAGAAGCACGATAACCCACACATACATACATACATATATATAGACAGCACAGGTATATAGATAAGTGTGGCAAAAGTGCAATCTCGCGGAAAAAGCTCGATGATTTTTCGATTCTCTAACCTCTTCCCCCCCCCCCCCCCGTACCTCTCTGATCGTTTTCTTTCGCTTTCATATCTCTATACGGAGAAAAGCCAAACGGATTCTCTCGAATTTCATCGCGTCTTCCGATTTTCCGGAGCTTTCGCAAGCTTGACTTGAATGAGTGTATATATATGTGTGTGTTAAAGTCATGGATTTGGGTTTGCGGCCTTGGTTTGAGAAGAAAAATATGAAGAGGGTAAATGGAGCATTCGAAACGTCAAGTCTTGTATCGTTTACTTTTCAGTGATTTGTTGTTTACGAAGGATCGATTTTATCAGTGAGTAGTCAAGGACGTATGCATGTTATGGTATGTATACATATATAAAAAATTGGTGAATTTGATGTATATGAAATGAGCTTTTTTTTAGATACAGAAAATAAATGTTAAATTTATTATTTTTGATATTTTTATAAAATTTTTAAATATTCCTTTTTTTTAATATTCTAAATCACGTCAGTTTTTTCGTTATCTTGGATTAAATATATAGATGTATTGATTACTATGCATGTTAGCGATGAAAATTTATGGTGTAAGGTCAGAATCTATTGGATATTTAAATTTCTTTTTTAAATGTCTTGGATAAAGAATACTTGAATTTTTTGGCATGAAGTTCATATTTGCTTTATAGGTCATAAATATTCTTTTATATTCAAGCTAATTTATCGATCATCATAAATTTAACATACTTTTTTCTTTATATACATAAAAACTTTATAAAATGCTAAGTTAAACAGTAAAAAATTCATGTTAAATAAATTTCTCAATTTTTATATAAAAAAAAAAAAAAAAATTAACAATAAAATATAACAAAAATTTTATTTTCTCATTTACGTTACAGTAAATATTAAATCTTTCAATTCAATCCATGTTAACTGATTTCAGCAAGATTCGTAAAATTTTCAATTGACTCTGTATTTATTCTAGCTTTGATGTGCAGCAATTAATGATGAATCGAAAAAAACGCGTTATTTGAGTTTTTGCTGATCCGCTAGCTAATATTAATAACCAAAAATTTATTTTTAATTATTTTCAACTTAATTATCAATTCTTCTTAAAAAAAGCTCAATTTATAATTTAAAAAAAATTTTAAATTTAATGTCAATATTATAAAAATTATGCTACAAACGTGTGTAAAAAGCAAAACCACAAAAGCCTCAATTGGAATCTTATTCCCAAGCGTCTCGGACGTTAACGTATACGGTTTCTTTAACAAGCTAAAAAAAGTGTAGTGGGAGGGAGGGGGGGGGGGTAGTTGGGGGTGGTAAAACTGCAGTAGCGCGCGCGGCTGTCCTTCGGCTGACTTCTCGGATCAATTATTCAGAGGGCCGAGAGAGAGAAAGAGAGACTCAGCGGTCGAGGTAGGCATATTATACACACATACATATCCACATATATACATACACACATTAACTAACTTGTCCTCAGATTCAAACTTGGTATTTGATTCGCTATTTACGCTTTTACATCCTAGATCTGCGAGTAAAATCCCTTTTGACTATAGGATCTGGATTACAGTTTCGCGGATACGGGGATTAATGTTGAGGAAGTTTTGTTTTACTCACTGCTTTTGCAAATGGTGAGTTTAGTCTCTGTATTTTAGGCTGGGGTGGGGTTAACTGGTTTATCTGTGTGTGGGTATTTTTTGGGAGTAGGGATGGGGTAAGAAAGGTTGGTTTAAATTAGGCAGGGCTTAAGATTAGGAAAGTTTATGTATAAACGTGCTATTTTCGGGATTTTATTTACGATTGCTTAAATTGTATTGTTGAAAATTTATTTTTTTTTTGGGTTATGGGTTATGTTAAAAGTTATTGGTAATTATGTAATGTTAATTATTTAAATATTTTTTTAAATGTATGTTGGTAGATGGAATAATCAATAAATGTATATGTGTGTATGTGTTTTTTTTTTTACAGGGCAGTTAACTTGAATAATTTACACAAAAAGTTATGTATCAAAGTCACTTTTTATCGTGTTTTAAAATTATATGGCCTTAATTTTAAACATTAACTTTGTGTAATAACAGATAATTTTTTTTTTTAACATAATTTTAAAATAAATTCACATGACACAGTTTTTAAAAAAAAAAAAAATATTAATCATTATTTATACTCTTTTTAAAAACTACCTTAAATACAAACACAAAGACACAATACAACAATCAACTCTATCAGCATTGCCAATAAAAAAAAATATGTTATAGTCTTCAAAGCATAGTAACAGATCGCGTCAAAAAGTCTTTCAAAACATCACAAAATAAAAAAAATAAAAAAAAACAAAGCGACATACAACATAAAAGGCAAACTTATCGTGCTCGTTTTTTATTTTATTTTCTTTTCACTTGTCTCTTTTTTTTTCATTTACCAACTCGTCGTGCAGCTGAGATGGTCAAGTCATGGTAAATCCGTCTGTATTCCAAGAACAACACGTGTGTGCATCCGTACAAACGTTCCTCTTATATATACCTATAAACAGTCTTAGCCGGCTCTGTTTTCTCCATAATACGATACGTATACACGCGTCTTTTCATTTAATAATTATCAACGCGCACTTTAGCCAATGATTATATAGCCAGAAATTGTTTTTTTTTCTTGCAGATTGATGATCATGGAAATGATAAGTGATACGGTTGAAATGTAAATTATCCAAGGTTTCTTTTTTGGATGGTATAGGGTAGTGTTAGATAAAGAAAAGGGGGTTGGAGGGAGGGTGAAGGGTATGAGAAAATGCATTGCATGCAGCAAGTGCAAGAGAGGGAAGTGATAAAAATAAGGCGGTATAAGGGCGGTGCGTTGTGTTCTGCTGCAATTGCAGAATATAATATATAATATATGCGCAGCTATATAAATGTATATATAATTATATAACTGATTTAATATTATGTGATAATAGATATACGGCCAGAGCGTGGTGAGAGCGTGATGTTATTATTATTATTATTATAGGCTGCAGTGATGAGAGAGATATATATAGATAGTAGAGAGATATGGGATGTTTTTTTTTTGGTTGTGTACCATACCCAGCAGGTCCATGGCGTCTTGTGCTCGTGCCGCTGGCGACAGTGGTACTGGCGCCGCTAAGCTCAGCCCCGAGAGCCGCCGACGCGGCTACCAACTTATTCTCTCACCCTCTCTCTCTTTCTCTTTCTCTCTTTCTTGCACATATACGCGCGCGCACCCTCTCTTTATCTATACATATATATGTATACCCGCGATATTATACCAACCCCCCCGTTTTCACTACTATTCTCTCTTTCTAACTTGCGCTAATGCCGGCATGCGCATGCGCGTATCTAGCAGAGGGCGGGATTCGTGTGAACAAAACTGGTGGGGGCGAATTTAACGATGACTATATACTCTATGATTCTACTATATGCTGCTACTGCTATTGCTGATGCGCTTCTACTATGCTGCTACTGCTAGGGATGCAGTGTGATGCAAGCGTTTTTTAACTTTTTCTTTCTTTTGGCTAACGGATCGGATTTTTGGTGTTAGCTTTCCCGCCTTCTATATTTCTTTGGAAGTGTGGTGGTTACGCTTGGGATACTTTGTTGCGATTTTAAAACGATTTTTTTTTCTTTCGGTTTAGGTTTTAAAGGATCTTTTTTTTTGATTTTTTCAAAATTGAATTTTTTTTTTAGTTTAGATTTGAAGTAGAGTAATTGATGGTTTTTTTTAATTATAAAGAATTTTTGTATTGTTATTAGAAGGTTGTTATTTTTAATTATAAATTTTTTTTATTATTTTATAAGGGTTCAATTAAGAGACTTGTTATTAATTTTTTTTCTGTTCTTTATTTTAAAGCTTTTTTAGAAATCAGTATATTAAAAGCATCTTTTTCTGCTCGGCATTATTTAAATTGCAAATTTGAAAACATGAAAAATTCATACTTACTATTGTAAATTAGTCAAGCTACTTGAAATGCTACATGTTTTTGTAACTCACCTGAAACAGAAAGAAAAAAAATAATTAATCAAACGTGTCATTTTATATTTTTATTATTTTTTAAATATTTTTTGTTATTTAATAATTTTATAATTTTCTATTATTATACATTATAAATTCTATTCAAAATCTAAAGCTAGCAATATATATATAACAAACTATTAGTCAAATCATTTTCTTTGCAGTAATCACAAGAAATTACATTAAGCTCTCACGAAAACTTGAAACTTCTCAGTCTTCAAGTCTTAGAAATGAGGTAAAATGCTCCCAAAAGACACACTACTGACTTTCTACCGAATTTACAGGCAAAATAGCCTTTTCTCTCAGAGTAAAGCAGCTGGAAATTTGCAGCTTCAGCACTCGCTTCTCTGCCAAAAAGAGACTAAGAAAGAGAGAATCCCTTTACGTCTCTTTGTCTCTTCGTAAGAGGATACTAGAAGCCCGTGTACATCTTCAAAAAAAAAGTATAAAAAAAAAATAAGAATTACGAGGAAATGTGAGACAAACTATGTCAGGTATAACGATCAAATTGAATCGTGATAAATCGGCAAGGAAGGTAAAAATTTTTCTTTGATGCTTATTTAAGAAAAAAAAAAAAGTTTCCGGCCTGGATAACCATCTGAGACGTCGTTGACGTCGTAGTCGTCGTCGTCGTCGTCGTTGGACGACCCAATTTCTCGTCTTACATAATTTATCGACGCTCTGGGAGAGAGAAACGTTCGTGTCTCTTGCGATCTTTGGATGAACGACTGTCGCCTAAATTATCGTTTGCTGCTGTGCCATAAAACTGTAGCTATGGATTTTTATCATCGACGAATAAGTCGTGTATTTTTCATGAATTTCAATGCAGCTCGAATGGAAGGTTTTTTTTTCATAAGACGATTTTTATTAAACATTTATGATATTATGTTATCGTATGCTATAATAGAAAAAATTATAATTTTAATGAATTACAAATTTAAAAAAAAATTAATAATTCATAATTAAAAATATTTTTTAAATTTATTCATTTAATTGAATGTTGATTTATTTTATTATAAAATATGTCAAAAACATTTCAAAATATTTATATATATATTTTTTTTTATATATCAAATGTGAATTGACGGATGAAAGTTTTTATTGCAAATGATGTGTGTGTGTGTGCAAAACCGAGATGAAATGTTGCATTATACAGTCCATTTTTATAAATATTTCATGTTTGACAAGCTTTCACCAGTAAATCGTTTAAAATTTCCACTTTCATAATAATATATTTCATTCTCAATCATTCTACAAACATTCATTGCAATTTATTACAGAGAAGAAAAAAAAAAGGTTGCATTTTAAGTTACTACCAAAAATACCCGATCAACCACACGCTTGAATTTATTTTTAGACATCAAGTAACCTATCATACTCCTACATTAAACAACCCTCCTCCTTTACCCCCCAAAAAAAAATAATCCATGTATGTAAGCAATAAAAATTAATTAATTAATCAAACATCGAGGTCAGTCAGCTGATACGAAAACTAACAATTTTTCAAATCCACAAGCTCTTGCATTAACAAAATTGGTCACATCAGTAATACCCCATACCCTTGCACTTTCATTTCACTTTCCCATCTCATTTACACTTGCTTCTTCGTTTACTTCCTTCTACCGTATCTCATTTTCACGTTTATCCGCAATGAGTCCTTGTCGTCGACATCATCGTCGTTGTCACCCATCCTCTCTTTCTCTCACTTTTCTTCGTATACTCTTATAGACAAAGACTTGGCGCAAGCGAGTCTTTTAAGAATCCCCTTTCCCTATTTGTTTAATACTGCTTCTCTTTTTTCTCGTAAAAGGAAATGTTTATTATCCTCGATTAAATTAAATGAAAATTAATTTTATACCTCTACTCATCATCAGTAATTAATTAACTATACTCAAACACACAAGACTACACACACACACATATATACAACATCAAATATTTCAACAAATCGAACAACCCATTATATATTCCTATATATATACAGTCAACCGATACGCGCTGCAGACAAGAGCAATCATACAATCGGCTTTGAGTTAAGGCCGCGGTTCAGGAATTCCCTCATATATATTATATACCCAGGCCTAAACCTCTCCCTCCTTACCATCTACTCTCACAAGCAATCTACCGACAATAAACAATCCAACTCAATCGATCTCCAATACATATAGTATCATATTGTGTGTGTGTGTGTGTGTGTGTGTGTGTGTGTGTATATGCCTTACCAGTCGTATCATCATGTCTATAGAGTATATCTACGTGTCCCAAACGCTCTTCACCTTGCATTTCTAACGCCTCGATCTCTGAACTCTCTATCTCTCTCTCTTTCTCTCCTCTGACTGATAATGAAATTGCTTCCGATCGAGATTAGAATACGAGAAACGTTAAATTCCTATCGTTCCATATAGTGTGTGTTTCAAGAGCCACGTATTGCTTAATAAATGCTTTAGGTATAGGTTTCGCACTTTTAATTGAAAAAAAAGGTAGAAGGAGAAATGCGTGTGTATATAATATCACAAATTTATATTTGCTTCGATGATTTATGATGGTTTATGACGTTTAAGGATCTTTGATGAAGCTTACTATTTACTCTATTTGAGTCTTCTAAGTATTGAGAGTTTGGTATTTCTGCGAAAAACGGAAATTGAAGTTATTTTGAGACCACGTAAGTAAGTGTGTGTCAGGAGTTAGTGTCTGACCATAGCGCGACTTGTTCTACTTGATCAATTCGTTTTAATGAGATATTGTTGTTTGAAATTGATGTTTTTGGTGATTGTAATCATGTTGATAAGAAATTTTTTATGTTGATTAAATGATATTGTATTATATTCGAATTTAAGACAGTGTATTTAATAAAAGATAATTGTTTTTATCTGCTCTTTCTTTTTTTATTTGTCTAAATAAATTGATTATCACTGTTGTTAGAAATATAACAATTATTTCTTAGGGATTCATTTAATTATTAATTAATTCAGGTTATCAATTCATTAACTTTTCTTTTTGCATCATATTAAACATTTCCCATGTTTTATTCTAGAGTTAAGAGACACACGTGTCTGTTCTTTCTGACATTAACTACCAAATAGATTCCACATACATAGAAGGTAGTACATATATATTTCTCCCCTATATAGCACTATACACTTAATTTATCAAGTCTCTCACACGAGAGAGAGAGAAAGAGAGAGAGAGAGAGAAAAGCTCATCGACATTACGACTATAATACTATACGATAGACAAGTAGTAAAGTGGTCGACGTCTTTTTATTATTCCCTCTCTCTTTTCCTTTCTTTTTCCACACCAGTGAAAATTCAAGCTTCTCTCGTACCTTATTAAATATTTATATATTTGAAAAAGAGAGACGAGTTCTACAGAGCGAAAACGACACGAACGTGATTGCATGGCACTAGCAGGAGCAAGCAACCTCTGCTTCTGAGATGATAGTAAGGAAGAGAGAAAAGGAGATGGAGAATATGGAAAGGGAATATAGTGAGAGAGAGTGAGAGTGGTGTCGGAGAGTGGATGATAATTAAATTACACGAGTCTGCTTTCTCTCTCTTTTACTCTATTACTTGGCATCAGGCTTTTCGCCACCCTATATAGCTCATTGCCGATCGATTTTGCGTTAATGCGTTCTGTCCTCTTTACTGCTGGCCGATGAGAGTATATATATATATTATGTTCTATTGCTCCTGTCTTCCAATTGAAATTCTCTTACAGACATGGACCGTTCTGATTGTATTGCTTTTTACTTTATTTTTTTTTTCTTTCTTCGTTTTTTTTTCCCTGATATTTTTGCTTTGTAGTGCTTGGTAAATGATCGATGTATATTACGATAAATTTATCTCGAGCTTCCGAAACATTTAAATGCGATAAAAAAATAATAATAATGTATTTGTGCTTGGGATATGTTTCGGGCATTTAGGATGGTATTGTATTGTTGTACATTGGGCTTGATGCCAAAATATAAAGGTAGAATAAAATTTGAAGATTACGTGGATAATATGCTAGGAGGTTGTGTGAGAGAGAGGAATGAAACTGCGATTTTTTTATTTTGTGAGATGAAGTTGAATAAATGAAATTTAGTTTGATATTGCATTGAGTAAATAGTAAGGTTTACATGATTATGAGTTTGTGGTTTATTATGAAAATATATTATCTTGATGTACTTTGAGTAGCTTGCACTTTACGTTAACTTATCGACTTTGTAACGAGAATAAGAAAGAAAAGATAGAGTGAGATAAAGTAAAAAAGGTAAGAAAAAAAAGAGGGATGATATTACAGAAGACAAATGCAGGGTTACTATAGTCTAACTGAAGTAACGAAGGAAATATAGAGGAGAGGAAAAAAAAAGCTTCTTGAGTTGGGTCAAGATAAAAGGTGTGTTCTCGTATGTGTGTATCCTATAGGTATATAGCTTATATAGAGATCGAGGCTATCTGTTTGATAAATACAGTTAAGACTCGTTGAATAATGCAGCTTGAGCTTTTTTGAGAGCAAATAAGTAAAAAAAAACCAACAACTTGGATTTTGATGCTGTTTTTGTTTTTCTTCTTTTCTTTTTGAATTAATAATAAACAGGGTAGTTATGGAGTTGAGATCAGGAGGTCTGTTTTGATCGTGCTGAGTTCTGAAATCCGTGTAAAAAAGTTTTCTGTATTTTTTTTTCTGGTGCATCTGAAATAGAGATAAACAGAAAATGCTTTGTATTTATTGTAAGATTTTTCGTTTCATAAAATTGTCATTTCTTATTCTTTCAGAGCAATAAAAATAAATTAAATTTTTACGAAAATTTATTGTGTTACTACGTCAAAGCTGGTAATACAGATGATATATATATCCAAAAAATCGTAAAATATCTTTGACAAATAGAAGCACATAAATCAGTTTTAACAAAAATCCAATATCTCTATTTCTTTTTGTTCGGTATTATTTTCTAATTTACCTCGACACTAATTAATTCGACAATACACTGATCTTTTTCTTACGTTACGTAAAAAGGAAAAAAAATATATATTTAAAAAAAAAGCTTTACTTCTTATTTCCAATAAAAGCTCTCTTGCCGCCAATTAGTTCTTCAATTTCAATTGATGTTTATATATACACATATATAGAGTACTAGAGCATAGTCTTTAATTAGGTTCAAAGCCCATTAAAAACGAGCGTCCGCAGGCAAAATTGAAAATTGCAGAGCGGATTAATTCCATCGGTAAGTAACTCCAGTGTAAGAAGCTCTTCGTCTCTTCGTCGTATCATCCCCTAAGGGCGATCGGTTAAAAAAAAAAAAAAGAAAAAATAAATAAAAATAAAAATTAGTCGGCATACCGCGAAACCGATTAGACGAAGCGGTAGGTGTATTACTACGTATATATAGCTTCGTCACGTCAATTAATTACCTCTCGCTTTTGCGTATAGATGAGTGGTGAGAGGAAAAGGAGGGGGAAGGAGATAGAAGTACTTCGTTACTATCCATTATACGACACTCACTTATTTTCTATATATAGGTATATCGAGGACATCCTTGTGTCCGTATAACGATATAGAGGGAAAAAGAGAGAAGCACCACACGCCAAAGACACAAGAAAGGGAAAATGCGATGTAGATTGAAGGTTCAATTGAACTTTCTCTCGATCTATATAGTCATGATAAAAATTGCATGAAAACCTACTTTTTTTTTATATTTGCATACCATCAAGAAAAGCAATTTACAAATTGTATTATTTTCAATCAAATAGTTTAAAACAATTGTTCCAAAATTTAATTATTGAAATTAAAATACAAAAACTTATCTAATCTTACGAGATAAAAAAGAAAATAAAAAAATAAAAAAAAACAACAAAACTATTCAAGAGTCATTCAGAATAATGAAAAATAAGTTGAAGAAAAGACGAAGAAAATAAAGATGAAATAAGAAGGAAATAGAATAAGAAGAAGTAATAGTTGACTGTACTGCTTCTGTACTGCAAAAGAGCTGCGAAGGACAAGGAACATTCACTATACTCCTACTACTACTACTGGCTGCTGTAGACGAGTAAGATTGGAATGGCAGAAAGCTCGCTTGGCGCCGGTTATATTGGCATACCGGCCTCCCCCCTATACATTTTCCCTATCCTCCTTTTTGATATAGGAATACTTTAAGAGCCAGAGAACGTAGGAGATGATGAGGAGAGAAAGAGAGAGAGACGTGTCACGACGCAGTTTGCCCTATTGAGAAATATATATTATATACATCCTTCATGGCTACAGCAGGCCTTAATTGCACCTCAATTGCCTTCTTCGTCCCTACCTCTCTTCTACCATCTATTTCATATCATTCCCTGTGTTTAAAAGGAAATGTAGGTGACTCGAGCATCCGCGTCGTTGCTTCATCAACGCGAGGCTTGTGTGCTCTTTTTCTTTTTTTCTCTCTCTCTCGCTTTTTCATCGTCTAATGCAGTCGTGCTACTACTATATAATATGGCTATCGTTGGACTCTATTGGAATAGCTGTCGTTCTTGGAACGCCATCGTTGAAATTCACGATTGAGGAATATTTATATATAGATGTGTGTATTGGTGTAAGGATAGATATACCGACTATGAGGCGCCATGAATTTCTATTATAGACTATGAATTTATTGATTTTAATTTTACGAATGAAGAGATATTATATGGTATGTATTGGAGTTTTCTTTTTTTTTTTTTAATTCGTTTTTCTTTTGTATTGATAGGTTTGAACGTATTCAGGAAATTGATTGTCGTTTTATAAAATGCATTGTGGTTGAATATACGTTATTGATGGAAATTTTGTAAGTACTTTGTTTGGGAAAATATAAAAGTTCTTTCAAATAATTGATTTATCTCATTATTAAATTTTTATTTGAATATAAATTAAAATTTTATAAGAATACTTTACAAATAATAATCTCAACTTTTTAACAATATCATTTTTCATCAAACAATGACTAATTCAAAAACCTATTTTCAAACATAAACTTTTTAACGTCACATTTCAACATTCCAAAGTTCAAACTTCAAATAATTACCCTATAAGGGTCTTATTAAAATTTTTCTCATGAAATCAAACTAAAAAAATATATATGATTCGAAAGACCTCAATCAATACCCACCAAGGTAAATTTAAAAAAAAAAAATTCTTACCAACTTTTGCCATCAGTCGTTAAACCAGCATTTTCCAGACGATCAAACTTTATTAAAAAGGCCCAAAAGTTCCTTTCTCTATCCATACTGACCAAACTCTTACAACCGCAGCTTGACAAAGTTAGATAATTCGTTAAAACGCGTTAATGTTCTCTGCTAATTCGATGATATTAACGCATGGACCATGTTTGAATATATAAAAGCTCTTCTCTTCTTTTACTTTTGTACACTGTAATCTGTAGCTTTTGACATTTTATCAAGCTTTCATGCAATATTTTAAATTATACTTAGCGTCAGACCATCAAAAAATCAAACTTAATGGAATACACAAATTTTTTTTTCCTTGTCGTTATCACTTTATCAAATAACAAAATAAAATTACAGAAAATAGCACAATCAGATAAAATCATGGATTTAAAAAGAAAAAAAAAAAATTGCCATTGACAATAGTCGTTTCTATGCGCATTGCAATTTTCTCAATCCCTATTCTCTCTAAAGTAAAGAAGAAGCTACGATTTTTCGAAAGAAAATTTAAAGGACAAAAAAAAGTGTTAGTAAGCTAGTGCCTCGTTTTATTTGCCAGTATACCATTACGATCTCCAAGACCCCCCCCCCCCCCCCCCTATAGACTCTATATACAAGCTCTTCGCGTTTATTCCAGCTCGTAAATCGATTCGGACGAATTTCAACTCTCCGTACTTGCTTTTATATACAACTAGAAGGTTTCGTCTTCTGATTTCACACTATATTTATATATGTGCAAGATCGAGTTTTCACACTCTGTCGAAACGAGATAGGGGTGGGTATATATGTATATACAGAAGATAGGGTAAGAGTAAGAAAGACGGACATTCACGAACGACGTCAGGTTCGCTTTATTTCTACGTAGTATATATAGTATATCTGTGTGGCTTCGACTACTATATATACTATATATATATATACCTACAGCAACGACACTACTCGCTTGATGAGCTGTGAAAGGAAGCTCGTAAATTTTCCTTCGAAGCTTTCGCGCGCGAGAGCGAGAACTATATAGAGAAAGGCTAAGCCAATTGGAAGCTATATAGCGGAGAGAGCGAGCGAGTATAAGTAAGTGCGCGTTTCCTCGGTCTTTTCACTTGGATACTATATGTATACAGGGATTGTATATAGATATATATATATATATATAGAATTGGATATAGACATGCGTAAGGCTTAAGTTAAGAAACGAGTATTTGTATTTATCTTTTGAGAAGCAATATGCGACGAATCAAGAGGGTTTATAATATGTATGTGTTCAATACGTTCGAAGTAAGTAAAAGTCGAGTTATGTAGATTTTATTATTTGATTGTGTTTGTTTAAAATTATATTGAGACTCTATATTTGGAAAATATTTGCTATACGTTTAAATAAATTTAAAAAGATATCAAATGCTATAAAGTATTAGTATAAGATACACGTTTAGTAATTTAATGGAAATTATCATTGAAAATTTTAGTTTAAGGACTTTCTAAGCATAGATCTGTATTAATCGAATATCAAATTTACAGATCCACGTTTAATCATGAGACTAATGAAATTTAGATGGTAAATCGCATCGTAATATCGGTCATGCATTTCAGAGCCAGGCAAAACCTATATATAAGATAATTATACGTAAGCATAGCTCCTTTTCATCTCATCATACCAAATACTCCAAGACATGCAGCGAGAAAATTTCCATTGATGCTTTGTAAAGTCACATGGTACTTTAGGAATCTTAAGACCCTCAATCCACTCTTGTTATATATGAAGTCGATTGTTCCGACTAATTGCAGTTGAGAGAAGGCTATATCTCTCAAGTCCTTTGTCCGAATCGAACGAAGGAATTCCAGAATGCTTGGAGGAAGATTTTGATCGATTTCTTATATATACACTCGATGTGGTTCTGGGTCTTTAGAGTTTCCGACGTCTTTTTAAGTATCTTTCTTTCGTGGAAAAATCTTGCGCGAACTATTGGAAATGTGGTAGTGTAAGGAGAAAGAGACTTTATTATTTTGCTCTTATTTCATCGTATCTTTTTTTTTTTATAACAAGTAAAAGTCATGGTTTCAAGTGTTAAAAGAGATGGCATCATTCAAGATTTGAAAACGGTAAAGTTTTGTACCAACTAATTAAACGGGCTTTAATGGAATAGTATAGCCAATTTAATACGAGCTGTATATAGTATACTTTTTCAAGGAGTTTGTAAAGTGAAAGACTGATGTTTCATTAATTTTTTCTTTTCTTTTGCTTTATATCGTTTCCAAAGTTAAATCGAATCTCTGTATACCAGTTTCATTTTCTTGATTTTAACTTTAATGTGCTAGATTGAAATTAAATGTACTTTCCCCTTACTTACTCATGAATCAAAATCAATTTTTTTTTCATGCACACTGTCTCTACTGTTTGCGCGCTTTATGCCACGCATTTATCAAACTTTTCAAATGGTTATATAGTTAGTTTTTTTATCGTTTAGTATAATCTAAAACTATACAAAGTCACATTTGAGATGCGTATATTAAATGTCATTTATATTTTATTTTTTTTTTAAAAAGCCTTTTATAAATCCTTTTTAACTTAATATCAAAATATCAACAAAAAAAGCTACTTTTCAAGCTTTCACTTCTTTATCTCAGTAAAATATCAGGGAAAAAAAAAAAAAAAAAAAACCAAGCTACGTGAAAAGTCATAGTCTACTGTATTAGCATCTATCCAAGCTAGATATATATAATTCTCAAGAAAAAAAAAAGTCAAAGCTCAAGCTCAAGTATAGGAAGAAAGCATATACGCGTAGGTAGAAAAGTCGCTATAGAGTTAAGAAAGAATATAGGAGAGAAAGTACTGGTGGATGTCCATCAAGAGAAGCCAACGGTCGTAAGTCAGTCCCTTCCCCCCCTTTTTTCAAGAGAACTGGTCAAGATGAGGTACGCGGCTCACGTGCTCTGCTCTCACTTCCATATAAGCAGTCAGCTGCTGCTGCTGCTGCTGCTGCTACTCTCAAGAGGGTGAGAGCTAATGGTGTGTGGTGTTGGGTCATGGAGTCAGATCACGCTGCCCCGTAAATCAGCATCAAATCGCACCTCCCCCACCCCTTTCTCACTTCTCACTTCTGGTCGGCTTACAATCAAACGTACTTAGTGTTACTGAGATGGACTGTGTGGGAGAAAGAAAAAAAGGAGGTGTGGGTGGGTGTAAGTCGTACTTTGTGTGTGAAAAAAAAAAAGTGAGTTGAGCTTTTTGCGATGGGGTAAAGGAAGGATTGTGAGATTTGAACTACTACTTTTCTTGCTTCTGATGGGAAGTGGAGACATTTGAAAGTGGCTGGGATGTAATTTAGATGTTTGAGGGCGTGGAATTTAATGGTTGATGGTTGAGTGGAGAATATGTGAGTAGAATGTTGAATTGATATATTTTTTTGAAGATGATAAAGGTTTGTTGAATTTTTTGGTTTGTATTTTCAAGATAAAATTAATCTTTCATTTTTTTTTTCTTAAATTGATATTATTTTTGTAATTAGATTGTATTTGTTTAGAGAAATTTTATTAAGTGTAAAAATAAAAGTTTTGGTTAAAATCAGATTTGAAAAGATTAATGACACATTGATTTTCTAAATTAATATACTTGAATTAAGCTTCGTGTCGAGTTAATTGCTCTTCCATTTCCTTTAATGCAAAATTAAAGTTAATCATAAAAAATTTTGAAATTGAAAATAAAATTGAGTTTTTTTAGTGTGATATTTTCTTCTTTAGTTCACTTGGTTATTTCGTCTGTTGTGAGCTTGTTATTACATCTACGTATACGCTTTAAAAACCAATTTTATTGACATTTTTTTTTCTTAATGAATTTTTTTTCTCTTTGGTGATATAGATCGAATATTCATTCAAATTGTAATCATTTTTTCGTTTTCCGTAAAATTACAGAATCTCGTTTTTTCTCTCAAGAGTTACGAGAATTTTTTTTCTCTTCTTTTTTTTTATGAAACCGCGACTGTCGCTTACGGTGATATCGATTTTCGTTTTGAAATTCAATCTGTTTTTTTCGCTCAAGAGTATGTGTGGGTTGAAGTGTTTTTCTATCCAAATTCAAAAACAATATCGAAAAAAATTTTTTGATTGCTATCATGTAATCAAAAATCTAATAAATCATTATAATGAATTTCAGTAAAAATATATAATTATTAATAGAATGGTATTCAATAAAATTCCAAAAAAACATCTAAATTTTGACGAAAAAAAAATTGAATGCAACGGTTTAACAAGAATTTTTTTCACTAAATCGTTTCATAAATTCACGATGAGAATCCCTCTGTGATAAAAGCTGTACGAGCACCACTTAGATTTCAGGAGGGATCAGTTACCGCATTCGCTTTTGGATTCATAGCTTAAGGATTTTTGAGGTCGCGTTTAATGAAATTTCGTGAGAAATAGGTCATCCGTATATTTTTTTTCAATGTTCTTTGTCTTATTTAAATTCAACGAGTAAGATTTTAGTGATTAAAAAAAAAAATAATAAAAAAAGTTAAGCTTTACTTAATAAAAAATTGTATTTTTACACAATAATACCTATAAATTTTAATAAAATAATTCAATAACACCTTTTTAAAATTCATGATAAAAAAATTTTAATAATAATAATAATAATAATAAACGTGCAATAATCTTATCAACCGTAATTTAAAAAAAATAATCAACTATCGAATTATAAACCCAACTCTATTCAATTTTTCATAACCCAATCTTCAATTTCAATAAATCAACAGCATCATCCATATGATTCTTTTTAAAAATGAAATCCAAACATAACCACTTATAAACCAACCTGCAGCTTCATCTGATCCTTATACACAATCACAAAAAATCGGTCAGAAACGTCAAGAGAAGACCAAAAGCCAGCGATAAAAAGCAAGCTTTTTTCCACTTTCAAGAGCCAGCAAAACGGAAAGAGAAAGAGAGAAATAGAGATAAAGAGCCAAAGTAGTAACGACGCCTCTCACCGATATTTTCCGGGAGACTCTCGTGGTGACTTAAACTAAGGTATATATAGGGATGAGAGAAAAAGAGAAGAGAGAGAGAGAGAGAGTAAGTAAGGGAGAGTTTGGGCAAAAGCGCGCCAGAGCTCGAGTGGAAGAGACTCGCGTGGCATGAGAGTGGGACGTGACTTAATTGAGCGGCCGCCCTATATACGCGAGAAAGAGAAAGAGAGAGAGAGAGAGAGAAAAAGAGCTTTTGGCCGCGGGCCAAATACGGCACTGCGGATGTACCACCCTCTTTTCCCCCTTACCTATATATACCCTCTTTCTCTTCTATATACGACACAACTAAGCGTGGATGTGTGTGCTTCTGAGAATATATGCGAGTGTTGGTATATACCTAGATGTGTGTGGGTGCACGTGTGCGCGCGTATATTTTTTGCCGCATATGTGTACCAGCGAGCTACTACTGCTGTTGTATTGCCTGAGGCTTGTACTATATATGTATGTGTGTTATGTAGCATCAAGAGCTACGAGTAGCCACGAAAATTCGACGCGCCAATTAGCTGGACATCCAACTAACTGCTTTGCGGTATAGGGATTTTCGAATTGTTGAATGGAAGGGAGAAATAATAGGCTATGTAGTTATGCTGGACTTGATTTAAATATTTTCTACTTTTATTGATTTAGAATTTACATTAAATTGTTATTATGATTGATTTCGAAAATTTTTTTTAACAAAATATTTGACCCTATTTGTATTTGAAAGGATGAGTTTAGGATGAGTAAATAGATTTTCACACGTATTCGATAATCCTCAATGTAATATTTTTGAAATACAAGCGTGTTCTCGTTTGTGTATTTATAAATGATTTTGTGGACAAAATTTACATTGTCAACGAATTAAAATTAGCATTTATATACGTGACGCACATAATTTGCTTTTGCTGCTGTTATTGTTGTTGCATGCAACTACTCTGATTTATTGTTATTTATTAAAATACGAAAAGGCTGTGTTAAATCATTGTTATATATATATATATATATAAACGGATTTCGATGCACTGTTAGCAATTTTCTCTAAAGTAATAAATTTTCAACATATTTCCAATAATATATTATCTCAAATGAACCTAATTGAAAATTTTAGCTTCTGTTATTTCTCATAAATGTCATATCGCTGTAAGAATATTATTGATTAGCATTTTATTTAAATTAATTTATTTTATTATCCGTAACCGTAAAAGTGCCACATTTATTTAATGAACTAAACTAATTTCTCATCACAAACAAACACCAAAAATTATAACTAAAAAATAATATTATCAGAATCCAGTATTAAATATAATCCCCTCCAAAAACCAAGCCAACTCTTAAACTTGTCCTAAAAAGCTCGAAACCCTATACGTACATCTCAACGTGTAAGCGAATCCAAGAAAGCTCGTGCTTGCGCGCTGCTTTTTCCTACTGCATAGCTTTATATACTAGAGAAAACTACGCTTGCTGGACCGGATATCGATCGATTGTCCTTTTCCCCTTCCTCTAAACTGTATGCTGAGATTTACGGCTCTTAGGTTCTGGAAAAAAAGCTCGATTCTGTATTAGAGCTTGAAACACGTGCTTCGCTCTTGAGTATAGGATTGCAATGCTGCAGTTTGACTTACGAGGAAAAGTATGTGCTTTTTAGATTTTTTTTTTTTTTTTGGCTTTTAGAGGCTGTAAAAAAGGATAGTGTTGTGTAACATTTTAAAAATGGATAGTTTGTTTAAGGTTTAATGAGAATAATTACTAGAACAATAATAAGAATTATAAATAGTATTTGATAAAATTGGAACAGTGTTATATCGTTTGATAATTTTTTTATCAATTCAAGGAAAATAATTTATCATGCTTTCAGAAAATTAAAATAAAAAAAAGGACTATAGAATTTAAAGAGAGCATTGAATAAGCTGCAGTAAAATGTCATTGGTATCCGGTGGAACTTGGAAAAAAAAAAAGAATCGCAATGAAAAAAAAAGGTCCAAGAGTAAGGCAAGAGTTTTCTCGTTGGCCGATTGCACCCCACTTAGACGGTAAGGCGTCTTAAGAGCTTTCTGCGATTTTCAATTTTTCGTTCGAGCGCACATGGACTGTAGAATAAGAGAGAGAGAAATAAAGCTAGTCAACCAACCAACCGGCAACCATGTCATATAGAAAATGATTTTTCGTTTTGTAAGAAAACGTCGTTGATCGTCCGTTAAACTGGTGCGAGGATGAAGATGAAGAATCTTTTTACGCCACACGAGTTTGTGAGATATAAGAGTTTCTTTGAAGAGCTTGCGCTTTTTGGTAAATTGCTAGCAAGTAGATGATTTTTTCTGTGATATTCCAGTTAACAGAATAACGATACTATTTATTTTTATTACAATAATAATTTTTATAAATAAACTATAAAAATTATCAAAAACTCGCATTCTAAATTCTAAATAACTCAAAATTTTTAACAATCACCTTTAATTCAAACACCACACATTTTATCATCACCTTTTTGATTCATAGTATCCTTTCCCCCTTTCATAATTTTCAATCATCTCCAAGCAAGTTGAAAAAAAATATCAACCTTATCGCGAGTGGACGGCAAGTTGAATGTAAAGATTTACGTTTAGCGGTTATACGATGAGCTTTTTCCAGTTGGACGCAAAAAATAATAATAATACAGGAACCTATACCGTATCGCGTTTCCACAGCAATGATTTCTATATACGCTTATAGGTATCGTCATAGTCATATTATAAAGTATATATATCTCTGGTCAGTGACTTGGTCCTGCTATAGAGGATTTATTATAATGCTTTGAACCGTTTTATTAAGCATCTGGATGAGCTTAGTTTTTTTTTGATCGATTGACTTTTGGAGTGCGTTTATCAGGATTGTATTTTTATTTTATTATAAATTTGCAAATTGTTCAGTTAGGTGTAAGATAAATTTGAGCTTTTATATATTGTATGAAATATACTCATTTGTTAAATCAAATTAAGATACAACAATCAACGTATTACCATCACATGTAAAATCATCTCGACGAGCTTTACTTTATAATCATAAGAAAATGTAATTATTACATAAATTCAATAATAACACTCTTAATCTTCAATTTAATACTCATTTTGGTTATATCATTATATCGTTTTAATAAAAGAGACATAGGTACATATCCAAAGCCCTACGATTAGGTAAAGCAGGATATTATAATCGCAGCAGGAGTTGTAGTTAGTAGTAGCTGAAAGCTTTCCTATATGCGTATATATATATATATAATCACTTAAAATGATACACATCCCAAGCGATAGTAAACGTTGTATTATATACCTCATCATCAAAATTACTCTATCGTATATAATATAAGCTGTGAGTTTGAAAGCTCTATACTCTATGTTGACGTAAGTCTTCTTGACGAGTTATCGTTGACTATGTGTATTAAAGCTTCTGATCCTTCTTCAATATACACAATTAATTTATTCGATAATTGAAGGAGAATTAATTTTTATTTAAAATTTCTTGATTCTTTTTTTTTTTCATTTTTTTATTTTGAACTTTTATATTTGCTTGAGAATATCACAAAATACTAATTCAAATAAAAAAATGTATTAATTAATTTTATAAACATAATTTAAAGCTTTACTAATGAAGACAAAACGTGTTAAATTTACCAGTTAATTCAGAAACTTCATCATATAACAGCGAACAATAGACATTAGATAAAGACCAGCTACTACTACCTACAAAGATCCTTAACACCAAAGTCAGATCTTCACTTTGTATTTGCGTCCTCGTGGTCACACTGTACAATTCTCCCCTTTAAAGCTTACACATACCTTCCTCTCTTTCTCTCTTACCTCTTAATTGGCTGAAACTCACAGTAGAACGACGCGAAGTAAGGTCATTTTGCTTCCTTTGCTAAGCACACATACACACACACATACGTTAACACTTGACTTTTCGAAAGTTAGTTCTTCGTAATTGCACAAGGAGTAAAGTGGCTGCTACTGCTGCTTGATGCTATATATATAAAGCAGACTTTTGGCCAAAGCTTTTACGCCTGCCTTGTATCTGCAAAAGGTCTTGTTGCGCTTGGCGAATGGTTGAGGACGTGTGCTTGGAAGCTTTTATATATAGTTTCTTCGAATACGTGACTTGGACTTTCTTGAGATGGGATTTTTTTTCTTCTTATAGATTACTTGGTATTTTGACCTACATTGGAAAAGTCATATGAAGTTATTCAGATTGAGTTACTGTATTAGTTAGATTTGTTTGTAAAACTGATATAATGTAGCTGTATTTCAATTTAAATTAAAAATCTTTAGTAGGTACTATTATCTATAGTTCAAGCATATCCATCATCACCTTAACTGCAAGCAACGATTTTACGAAATTCTCTATATATAAGTCATAAAACATCTGCTATCGCTATCTGTAATTTAATAGAGATATATATCTCGAGGGTATATATCAATAGCTAGAAAGCAGTTTGCCATCAATTATCAACATAATCATGGCTGTAGGTGAAAAGCTTGTTATTACCACACACGTGTGTGTGTGTGAGTATATGTATGTGTGAAAGTGGACTTCAGCTATATATATGTATAGCATCCAAAACCACAGGATCCCACATTTGGGTCAACAACTTGAGCTTTATCTCATCCTCTCCTATACCCTTCTCCACTAGTATTAAATCTCTAGCTCTAGCCCAACGCACAATGTGTTTCCATAAAGGATTTTAATCATCGTCATCATCATCATCATCATCGCCATCGCTGCACTGTACCATTACCACTACCACCACGACCATAACGACGCCAGTTCAATCAATAACGCAGTCCAATAACAACACGAGTATACCAAGTAATTTTAAACTCGTTTATGATTGAGAGACTCGAGTGTGTGTTTATGTGTGTCTGAGAGTAGAAGAAGAAAAAGATTGTGTTAATAGTTCTAGCATTTCAAAGATCATTACGTGTATTGCAAAAGATAGAAGAGTGAATATGCTGCTGGTAGGGGAGGTACTTTTTCATTTGGCGCCTGTCGTTATATTGTCGGACTGTGATGATACACATCTAATGACGCTTGATTATAAGTATGATTCTAATTTTATTTCACGTGACTATAAAGTGAAAAATTAATTGTAAACCATCACCACCTGTAAAAGAAATTATTGATTTCTTTTACAAACTAATGACCTTTTATCTCAATGCTTATGAAATATAACAAGAAATTACGGTGTATCGGAAGTAAAAAGCTGATCTTATACTCGTCATCAATTTCATCCGCTCAACCTTTTCATCCAATCTTTCGTTTGCTATCATCCCTCCCTGTTTTACCTATATACCGATATTCGATCAAATTTATACCCAGCCAATAAATCAATAAATAATTCCACTTCTAATTACGTTCATTCGTATATATCTCCGTTTCCACGTGTGTGTATATGTATGTGTTTCTCTGTTAAAGCTTTCAATCCAGGCTCTCTGTACGAGTCTGTGGTGTATTTCTATGTGTATACGTTGCAATGTACGAAAGAGAGAAGGATAGAGTGTAGATTTTGGCAATTCCGAGAGAGCTATGGCGATCTAGTGCATCCGATTCCTGGAACTAGGACTATTATGTGGCTTGAACAATGCGATTATATCTACTGTTACTTGAATTTACCCTCGTTTTTTTTTGGAAAATCTTTTGATTTCTTATTTTTCGTATAGGTGAATAGGATCTGGAATCTTATTGATTTTTTCTGATTGAGATGATAAGTTTTTTTTTTTATTTTTTATTAAATAATTCTGAGATTTTATGAAAAGATGACTTTTCAAGATAATTTTCAAGATCCTATTAGTAGTATACAAATATCCTTCACTTGTTAACCAGAATACAAATTCAAATCTCAAGTACTAATCTTCAAAAGCCCAATTACAGATTGATCAATAAACTCTTTTAATATAAAAATTCATTCCAATCCAATATTTTCATTATATCTCAACATATCCGTTAAATTATTTATCCTTAAATCGATTACCAACCGATTTCACAAAAAAACCCTCGAGTAGAAAGAAAAGTAAGAGTGTACAGTGCAGATATACATGCTCGAATGAAATATCATATAGAGACGATATACTATGGGAGAGCACACGACGACGCGACTGTCCAGTCTCTATAAGTCGGATTAAGGTCTTCGTGGAATGCCTTTAATGCCAAAACGAATCGGAAGCCGTTGGCTGTCGCATTTTAATCCGGATTAATTCGGACTGGCGCGCTTGGTTATTCCTCAACCCTACTCTCTCTCTCTCCCTTATCACCCTTTATTTATTTTTTTAGATGATCGAGCAAATCTGGTAATTATGTTGTTCATGAATGGTAGATATATGTTTGTGAGAAATTATGGGAATGGGTGGATAAATAATTTATTATAAATGATTATTTTGATTTTTGTTTATTAAGTAATTTATTAAGTCTTCTTTGTTTTTTTTTTTTTATTTTATACTAAAGTACCAATTATATTTTTGGTGTAAAGAGAAGAATATAATTGAAATTTAGGTTTTATTTTCTTAAATGTAAGTATCAAAATCAAAAGTTTTGTAGCTACGAGAAGAAGAAGAACTGCTAAATCTATTTGGACCTGAAGTCTTGATACTTTTATTTTTTGATAATTTTGAATAAATTTCTTTTTGTAATTTTCGATTTCTCAACGATCGTTGTATTTCTCTTTTAACCTGTCTATGCATAAAACAATATAACACTGACACTATTAAACCCTATAAAAATTAATTAAAACCAATTTAAGTGTTATGTCAAACCATAAAAATAAATTAATGATTCGCTGCTTACTTGAAGTGAAGTTATCAATCGAAAATTAAATAATATTATACATTGCATCATATTATTTTGAATCCATGGCAGTACTATGTATAAAATGTCACAAATGCCAAAAAGTGGTAATAGAAACAATGTTGATTTGGTCCATTTTGAATAATATCTTATTCTCTGTGATAAATACATATTATTCATGTCCATATAAATAAATCTGACGTTTAACACGTGAAAGTATAGTGCTATCTAAAAACTCATATAATTTTTTAATAAAAAAAAAAAGGTTATTTCTTTTAAAATATTATAAAAGCAAAAATATTATACCCAAACTAATAATGATATAGGAATAACCATAACTTGAAAATGTGTGGGATAACATAAATTACCATCAGTAAAAATTAAAAGACATATTGACCAAATTGCAATCTTCAATAATGGCACACCTTTCAAAAAAAATTTAATTTAATTAATAAGTTTAAAGTACAGTTTTTTTTTTAGAAAGATATAATTATATTTTACCCCATCCTATGATCATAAATGATTTTAAAGTAATGCATACTTTATTAGGCGTTCGAGTGATAAAACAATAAAAGTAAATACTTTCAAGTAAATACCAATTAAAAATTACTAGTACAAAATAGTAACGTAGATTGACTAATGTTAAACAAACTTTTGGCTGCAAAAGAATGTAGTTAATTTTTTTTTTTATTAATATTTAATATTATTTTTAACAATTTTAACATACAGTTATATCTATTAATGATGAATCCCTTGTAATAATTATCTCCATTTTTGTATAATTTAATAAAATTTCTCCTGTCGTTACTAAAGCTCGCAATAAAATTGCAGCGAATAAATTTATTAGCATTTTAACTCGTAAATCTAGTGAATTACTAAAAAAAAAACACGTTTTTTTTTATTTTACAATAAAAAACAATTATTTTATATAAGTACGTTACCTATATTTTCCAAATAAAAATAATGCAACAATCAAACTTATAATGGATATGGTAAAGCCGAGAAAATCTAAATATAAACTGTGTAGCCACTACAAGATAAAAAAATTAATCATTAACAATATTCTATTTTTATATTCCTTTGCTTGAAAATTTAAATACTTACAGAATCATAAATACTATCCTCATGATGATGAGTAAAATTACGTTTTAATAACTCATTTGATTCTAAAGATTTTACATGATTGTCCATCATCCATTTACGAATAGGAATATTGAAATTAGTGATTAGTAAATTTTTGTAGCTGCTCCACCAGTTTGTCATTGTTAAGTTTGTAGTTTTTTTTTTTTTTTATAAAAATTAGATTCTGCTAAAGTTAACTTTATTTAAAAATAATTTATTATACAAAATTTAAATATGTGTATTATTATAAAATTAAATAAATTTGTAAATTTTTACTCACAGATTTTTAGTAATTAGATATAGAAAACATTTTGAAATGCCTTAATGTAAAAAAAAACTTAAAAAATTACTTATTAAACTTTTTTAGTAAAAAAAAAATTCGTCTTTGTACGTGTTAACAGTAGCACGTATACATTCAGAAAGGACACGATAAAAAAATGATTATTAGAATATTGCAAAAGATTATCCGTTATCATTTTTTTTACGTATTATAGCTTTATTAAATTTTTGTGTGACTTCGATAGTGATTATTAAATTTTATCTATTCATATTTTCATGATTAATTTCGTCATACTCGCAAAATCATAAAAGCGATAAGTCATATTTTAATATTTTAACTTTAATATAGGATTATAATTAAAAAGCTGTTTATATATTATTTACGTTCTACCACAAACACATTCACGGTCACCTTATCTTAATATTTGAATGTTCTAAAAAATATTCTAAAATTCAAAAGATTAACATAAAAAATAAATTCATTCTAAGAATTTATTTTAATAATTTTTATGTAAAATAAATACGTATATATTTGCAATAAATTAAAATACAAACAAATATAGCTATAAATAATAATGCAAGATTTTACATATAAAAATCAAAGTCTTGGATCTTATATATTTCAGAAATATCACTACACTCAGACCTTCCTGTACAAGTATTTTTATGTTTTGTACATTGCAAACTGATTTCTTTCTTTAGTTTCCAATTTTTCCAAGATCTTTTAATTTGTTGTTGCACTTGATTATTCATAAAGCAATATAAATACGACACGATACATCCCTATGAATATATAATTAATAAATAAAATTATACGTTTAATATATTATTCTACAAAATGATGAGGCTTACTTGTAAGGATCTAATCAATTGAAAACTGATATAAAACGAAAGTTTTAAAGTTGTATTTTCAAGCAATGGCCAAACTAAATATAAAATGTCAGTAACACCAAATAATGGGATTAATAATAATGATGATTTAATCCACTTCCAGTGATATGGTTTTTGTTGAGCTGTGTATATATTTTTCATTTGAACGTATAAAAATTGAACGTTTAATATGTATAGTACGGTAGTACCCTGTGAGAATAAGATAAGTTTTTTAATTTATGTTTATTGTATGAAATTATTATTATTTAATTTTTCTTTTAATACCAAAATTAATAATAATTCCGGAACAGCTATGATTGTAACAAAATCAATGTCGACCATACAGAATGATTGTTTTGATTTAACGTGAAAATATAAATAAGGCATCATTAATAAAAACGGTAATCCTACAATCAAAAATATAATATTTTTAATATATAATAATATTCATAAAATTAATTTTTAATTTCTTACCCCAACCGGCTATTACACGAATTATCATAGAATTTTTCATTTTAAATGGTGCATTATTTGTTGATCTATAAAAATAACTACTTTCAATAAAAAGCCAAACTGAAATACTAATTACGAAATAGTAACGCAAAGCCATAAGTGTAGCACACGATATATTCTGCAAATAATTGTTACATTTTATCAAATTTTTAATACCTTCAAATCGTATTAAAAAATATATATATAAAAACTCACAAGTAAATCATATGATGTTGTATTTCGTAAATGTGCACCAGCTGCTTTATTTTCGAAAATCTTAAAAAAACGTTTGTATAAAATTCTTTGAAGTAAAGTCATACAAGATCTCATCATGATTGCAGTAAATAAATTCATATGTATTTTAACTCTCATATCTCGTAGTTGACTAAAATATTTTCGATAGAAAAAAAAAACTTTTTCAATTCCATTTATTTATTTTGTTTAACATTGACGAAATAAAAAAAAAACTTACCGATACATCAAAAATAATATAATAGCAAGCAGTAAAGTTGAAATTGACAAAACATGACCTATTACGTCTATAAGTTTAAACTTGCCAAGTAACTATAAAAATAATAATTTTATTTTATTATGATACTCTGATCACATCTGTATCCTTATTACTTACTTGATAGTAACTCTGATCAAAATGTCGTTGAAAAACAAAGACAAACCAATAACGAATATCTCCTGATTTTAAAAGTGATGGCATACAATCACTACGATTAAATATATCTCCGTTAAATTCCATCATATTTGAGTTGTCAATAAGACACCACTTTGATGATTCTTCAATTGCGTTTACGTTTAATGGACACCACAATGTTAAAACACTATCGTTTGATGTAGGTAAACAACAATAATCGGTAATGTGACAATTGTCACATGTCATTTTTGAATTATTTGCATAAATTACTGGTGAAAAATTAGGAATTAAAAAAAAATTTGTATGTTGTTAATTGGTAGATTGTTTATTGTTTTTAAACTTACTGTCATCAATAATTTTAGAACACTCATTTTTATGTGTATCTTCTCTGAAGAACATTTTATTTAACGAAAATAATGCAATGTTTACCGTATGAACTTCTTAAATAAATTTTAATTAATATTAAGATTAATTATAAAATTATTTTATGGATGTTTTCGATGGTATGTTACAAGGGTCTTCGTCTAACTGTCACTACTTTTATCTTTGAAAACCTCTTGGATAGATTAAAAAAAAATGTGTCAACTTCTTATCGGTTATCTTTTTTTTTTCATACTGTATGGTTATTGAATTTTTTTTTTGTGTAATTTGGATGACGCGTATATTATTTTATCTATTCATATATGTATATAATATGCAGGGTAAAAAGCTCATTTTAAAATATCGCTGTACTTTATTATTTTCTTTTTTCACCAAAATATTTTTCTTATTTCAAAAATAAATACTTTCGTTACTCATCACCATTATCGTTCTACTTTTGTATATTATATTCACACATCTCTTGATCTCCAAAATAATAAAATCTATAAATTCAAACTTAGAAAAACTTTTTCAAGTTTCCGACTGTACATTCAAAAAAGAAAAAATCATCCGTTCATTTCTCAGCACCTTCAGATAGAAAAGAGCAATGAATAAGAAAAATAAAAAGAAGAATAAGAAGAAAAAAGGAACATAGTCTGCAGGTCAGAAGGATACAAGGATTTGGGCTTGTTGCCAGAAAACGTACTCTCTCTCTCTCTCTCTTCTACCTTCAAACTTGTCTTTTTCTCTCTTCTTATACAGAAAAACCACCACGACCAGGCCACCACGCTTACGACTTTATCTTCTTCTTCTTTTACAACCCTTTTTCAGCTGAGTGCGGAGGAAAAACCGCAAGCCAGACGCAAGAAGAAGAAGAAGAAGAAGAGGAGTGGCCGGATAAGAAACGAAGGCAAAAGGACGAAGGCTACTAGTACTGTTACTACTACTATTACTATGTTGAATGAGTATGTAGGGAATATAGACCGGGTGCGGCTGTAGTAGAATAGATATATGGATTGGAAAAGGAGGCCGTAAAGGATGGGAGAAGGTTGCGAGAAACTTAGATGCATCTATATGCTTGTTCTACTTTTTCATTTTTTTGTGTGTTATCTAGAAATTTAAATTTATTAAAATTTTTTGGTTGAATTGGATATGGTTTTTATAGAGTTTATAAAATTAAAATTTATTTCAAATTAATGCAATCATAACAAATCTTTTAAAAATTTTTAATTGCTTTTGGGTATGTGTAGGTATTATAATTAAGGTCAAATTTAATATTTTGAAAATGCATCGGTAATATACTGTATCAATAGGTCGACCAATTGCGCTAACAAGTAATATATACCTCATGCAGAATTGAAATCAAAACTGAAATTTCTCCCTAAATTCTAATAAATCCACGTATCGAATGTACAAGCATGTTACCACACACGCAGAGCTTTAATAACAATGTTATGTTTGATTTTACAAACTAATTGCAATACACACACTTACTCGATTTATTAATCGATTCTGGTTGTATAAATTTTCTATGTATAACTTGCGTAACTACTACTATACGGATATATTAAAAAATTTATAGTTTTCGATAAATAATTAAATACAAATAACACAGCAGCTAATCACATATCTATAACAGAGGAATTAAATTTCAATTTTACGAGACGCGTCATTAATTATCGATGCCAAACTCGTAAATGTCAGCCACAGCAGTATAACCCAGAGTTAAAAAAAAAAGAAGACCAGGAGGCCTAGTCCTTGAAATATACGAAACAGGGCAAAGCTAGGCACTGATGCTGCGGAGGAGGACGACTCTAAGAAAAGTTATATATCTTAAGTATATATAT
>JAPYZE010000674.1:0-33216 GCA_030522805.1 Leptomastidea abnormis
AAACGATTTTTTAAAATAAATAATTTTGTCGTGATATAAATCCATTAAAAATTAAACATCTTACAAACACCATATCTCCTACCTTTCAAATATTTTTTTTAATTACTTTTAATTATAATTATTTTTTAATACTTTTAAAATGTTGCAAAAAAAAAAAACATTTATTTCAATCAATTGAAAAGTCTATCAACATTTTACGTCTGAGCTTTTCAAAGTACAGTTTCTTTTTATAGTATACAAACAAGTCTAGAAACAGTTTTCTAAGAGTATACAGCTTTCGAAAGAGTGATTTCCAGTAGTAGTAGTAGTAGTAGTAATTTCTTATCATTTGAAAAGAGTTGAATCTCTTGGTAACGAGAAAAAGTCTTATCACGGTTTTACTTTTTACAAGAGCTTAATTAGTAACTGCTTTTTGATACGATTTGACTGATAATATTTTTGCATAGGTATATTAATTATGCAAAAAATTTATTTAATTAAATTAATTTTTAATAAATAATATTATCCGCTAAAAAAATAGTTTTTTGGTCGATTAAAATAAAATTTTTCAATCAAACAATTAACATTAAATCAAATGCAAAATTCAATATCCATTTATATTTTGTACTTTAATTGTAAAATAAACGACGAGCTTATTTTTCCAATTACTTTAGAACAAGTATACAAAAGTGGATATTGAGTACTTGCACATTTAAAGCTAGAGAGAGAGAGAGAGTTTGTTTCTTAGCAACGAAAACAAAGTTATACACTGCGCATACTCGCCGTATATAACACTTTACCGAGTTAGAAGTTTTGTAAACGCTCGCGAGATTTTTAATTAACTTTATAAAGATGAATATTGACACAAAGTGAGTTTCTGTAAATATAATCAAATGATTAATTTAGTTATTTTTTTTTTATCAAATTTTTATATAATTTATAGATGGATTAAAACCGGAAAAGCTCACGATTTTGTTTTTATTGGAAAAGATGTGATTGCTACAGCGTCAGGAAATCATATTTTATTTTATAATTTAACAAGCAAAGAAAAACATATTGAATATTTTAATAGTGTATCGAGAGGTGATGGTGTTAGTTGTATAGCAGGACATCCAGTAAGTTAACACTCATCTGTTTTAAACTTTTTACAGTAAAAAAAATATTTAAAGATGAATAGTTATTTTCTTTTTCACGTAATTAAAAAAAAATTCTATATTTATTATTTTTTTCAGATGATACCTATATTTTCAACAGCAGAACGATGTTGCAAACCAAAAATTTACGTGCACACGTATCCTGAAATGAAGAAAGTAGCAGAATGCAAATCAAAAGAAAATCCAAATATTTATGTCTCTTGTTGCTTTGCTGGCACGGAATACCTATTAAGCTTATCATCTTTTCCAAACTTTCAACTTACAATATGGCTTTGGAGAACTGGACAAAGAATAGCTAGCGTTGAATCAAATCTTAGAAGTGAGATTCAAATTATTGAGTATGTTTTTTTTTTATTAGTGATACGTTAATAATTGAAAAATGATTATTAATTTTTGTTTCTTACTATTTTTTTCAGATCGTCAATACATTCGTTCAATTTAATTTATCAATTTGCACCAGAATTAAAAAAATTATTAACTTACGAAATTCATGCCTACTCGAAAAATGTATCAATAATTAAAAATGAGGTAAAATCAGTAAAATTTAAAATAAAATATGTTTGCTGGACGAAAATTGGTAGTTTATTGGTGTCTGATGAATTTAAGAATGTGTACATTGTCAGTAGCGATGGTAAAAAATCTCAACGTATTTTATGTGAAAGCATATTATCAATTGAAGATGATAATTACGTGTTAGTAGCTCCGTTGCATACTGGTTTTGTCACTGCTGATAATAATTTGGAGATAAAGGTAAATATTAAATACCAGATAACTATTTTAAAATAATTATTGTGATATTGAAAATTGCTTATAGTATTACAGTAAATCCGTTAAGGAAGTTGACACACAAGATAATTGGGAAATAATATGGACCATCAAGTGTACATCTCGTCCGATAAAAATGACTCTTTCACATCACACTGAATTAATTTTTATCTACTGTGAAAATGGACAAATATTTCAGTTGTGTTTAACGTATGATTTTAAGCCAGTTTTAGAAGAAATTCTTAACGATTGTCAAAAATTTAAATTTATTTGTTTGTTAAGACCACTTGAAACTTACAGTTTACTCGTTAGTCAATCAAATAGTTTAATGGTAATAAATAATTTTGATGGAAATGTTAGTGGAAGTTTACAAATTGATCGAGATAATCAAGGTAAAGTATCTGTTATGAGATTTTTTATTATGATAATAACAGATAAATTTTGTAATCATAAATTATTTGTATTTACAGTATCTGATATAGCAACACATCCAAGTCTTCCTTTAACAGTAGCATGTACCACGTCTGGAAAATGTATTTACTTCACTGTAAATTCAGGCAAACTTGAAGAAGTAAAAACTATTCATTATCAACGAGAACCTTTGAATAAAGTAAAATTTTCTGAAAGTGGTTCTGTAGTGGGTGTGGTGTCTACAATTACAAATAATGTTTTTTTAACAAAAACAGTTTTTGATCAAGATATAGATGTATTTACTCATATTAAACTTGAAAATTGTACAATCGATTTTTTGATATATGATGAAAAAGAAAAATTTGTTATTTTAATTCTAATTGAATCATTAACTGTAAAAACAGTTGGTAATTTTATTGAAGTATGTACAATAAATAAAATAGATAAATCTTTTTGTAAAGAGTATAAAATATTCATGTACAGTTATTATCAAAGTTTAAGATATGGTTTAAAAATTAGCAATAATTTTTTGGGAATACCGTATCTATCGAAGCAGTTACATATTTTTAATATCAAGGTAATATTTCTTATTTCAGTATTTAATTGAATAAACTTTCAATTAATACTTTTTTGTTTCAGGATGATTATAAATCAATCACTTTAGAAAACATAGTTTTATCAACACTCAAACTTCGAAATTATAGTGTTTGTACTACAGATAATTATATACTCTTTAGCGGTTACGATGGTAATATTGTTTTGAAAAAAAGTTCAGATCTAACAAAAGTTGTTAATACATGTATTGTACATCATTATCAAGAAAAGGGCACTTTACAATCAGTATTATCAATACAAAATAAGATAATAATCTGTTTAGGTAAAAATGGTAGTCTAATTGGTTTACAATTTGGGTAAGTATTTCAAATTTTTAAATATTTAAAAAGTATAGGTATTTATAAAAACATTACACAAAGTATTTTTAAAATAGCGATTCACATAAGGAAACTGAAACCAAAGTCTCAAGGAAATCAAAAAATATTGAAAAACCAATTTGGAATCAACTTAAAACTAAAAATTTATCATCGAATTATGTAAATGTAACTTGGTTGGAACAGAAGGCTCAAGAAGAATATCAAAAAATAGCAGCTGAAATATTGAATTTGAAAAATTTAATTTCGGGAAATTTTGAAATTTTGAAATTAGAGATTAAACATTTGTTGGACGTGAATGAAGCTAAGTGTATTGACTTTCGATTACCATTATCCGTTTTCGACATAGATATTGAAAGAAGAAAACAAAAAATTGAAATTGCTTCACATGTACGTGATGAAAAAAAAGTAATTTTGCAAGCTGTGATTAATAAAAAGAAGGAGATTATCGATTATTTAATGTCCAAATTTTTTAAATTAGTTAAAATTCACAATTTAACTCTGACTTCCTTTGATTCCAAGATTCTTATAACGAATTTTTCCCTTTTGCACGAAAGAAACGAGAAAATATACGATTCTTCTATTGAACTTTTTAATACTCCAAAATCAAATTCACTGATAAAATATGTTGAAGATAAAAATGATCAGTTATCCATTGAAGCATTTTCTGATATAAAAATTTCAGATAAATCATCTGAAGTAGTAAATAATTATTTTCTTTTGCATTATGATAATGAAATTGCATTTACTGGATCAACAAGTTGTAAATGGATTGAAAATGATATTCCACCAAATCAGTTAACACAAAAGCCATCTGCAGTCATACATCAAGATTATTCCTCTAGTAGAGAAAATAAGTTGAAAGTAATTTAAAATTTTTAAATTTATTACTACTTTTTATTCTTAGTAACAATTTGAAATTTAAAACGTTTATGTATTTTGATTTCACCAAAAAGTAATTTTATTAAAAAATGTAATAAATATTTTAATTTTCATTGAATAAATCTGCTATAGGTTAAATTTAACGAAGAATTTGAAGCAACGAGAAATTTAAAAAATCTAGTATTGGAGAAAACGGCAGATCGAGTAAAAAAAGTCACTTATTACAAAAATGAGTTAAAAAATGTATTCGGTATTGTCACCGAAAATGATTTATATCAGCCTATAAAACAATATTTAGTTATGTCTCCAGAAAGTATCCAGACTTCTAATATAACTGATATTGATTTATTTGACCCAAATATAAATGATGAATCAAATGATCAAATAAGACAAGACGTTTGTGATTCCAAAAATATTGAAAAAAAACCTAATACTGCATATTTTTATGATTTACTTAAATTTCGAGAAGAAAAACTTAATGAAATGATGGACGGCTGTTTGGAGATAAGGTATTAATAAATTACACTTTTTCTAAACTTTTAATTTATATAACTATGTGAGATTAAAACGTCTTATCTTAATTACAGATGGGAGGATGAAGTAAAAAAGGATATCCCAAAACCAGAATGCTTGATATCTAAAAGCCCCTCAATGTATGACGATAAAGACAAAGAACTGATAAAAAATTACGAAGAAAAAGTTAAGCAGTTGGAAGCTTTACGTTTGAAATATAGATCGCATTTACAATCTGAGATACATGAATTGAACAGTAAGTTATTTTTTTGTAAAATATATTAAAATAAAAATTTTTGTAAAATTTTTATTCAGATGTAGATCAAAGATTGATTGCGTATAAATAAATATAACCAAGCACAATTTTTATGAATTTCAAAAAATCTTTTTTTACAAAAGTAAAAAGATTACAAAGTTTTTCAATCTCACAATTTTATTTCAATAAAAAAAATCTAATAATACAGTACTTGTATTACAATAAAACACATTTAATATCTTCCAGAACAAATAGAAGAAGACGTACAAAGTTTTGATAAGAAAATGGAAGAATTTTCCTTGAAAAAAATAAATATGAAATCAGCGATATTACAAGAATTTCTCTTACGCTTTCGAAAACAAAAAGAAGAATTTTTAAAAAATTTTAAAGATAGAAACGTTGCCTCAATGACTAATAGCGTATTGGCATTACTTGAAGAAGAACAAAAATGTTTGACAGATGAAATATCTGAGGTGGAATTAGTTTTGATTGAATTGAGAGGAAAATACGAAAGCTTGACTAAACGCGATAAGATTTTAGAGGGTAAATTTAAGGGTGAATTTAACGAATTAAAGCAACCTCTAGTCGATCATTTGTCAAGGCAATACAAGAGACGCCCACGAATTGCCAAAATTACTTGCACGTCATTGACTTTTTTATCAGAGGCGAGCAAATGTTTAATGGCTGGTAAAAAATCACTGATATTGCCGATTGAGTATTTGGATTTTTTGAGAGGTATGGATGCACTCGATGTAATGCCAAATAGTTTACCGCCGCAGATTGATAGCAATCATTGGCAAATGCTTTGTAAACTTCGAAGAATTAAAGTTGAGGTTGAAATTAAAGTAAGTAATCTTAAAATATCGTCATTCATTAACTTATAAGTAAATAAAAAAAATTTTTTAAATTATGTTATTTTAAATTAATAATACTATTATTTAAAAAAAAATTTGGTCATTTTAATCAAAGCAGAGATATGCCTTTTCCAGAAACTTATATTTTTCTATTAAATTCTTTTTCAACACTCTAATAAGAACGTATTTCGAAATACAAATTCCAATGGCTTAAGTCGGTAGTCATCAGAAATCGAACCTACGATCAATAGATCACAAAATCATCATCCCACCGACTAATTCATTCCAGGTTTCATTTCAATGATTATAAATAAAGTAACAAAACTATCGTTTCAGTTAAGAATTGCAGCATTAGAAGTAGCCGAGGCCGAGCAAACATTTTTTCATCTACAAAAAATGATATCGTTAAATCAAAGCAAATTACTAGCCATGAAAAATAACATCGAAGAAGAAACATTAAAAGAAACAAGATCAATGGAAAATCCTGAAATACAACTTGTTATCAAATCTGCTCAATTGGAAATACCTACAACAGGTCACGTGACTGATTTCGAAAAAGCTACGGTTGTCACGTGTAAACAACTTGTTGAAGTTAGTAATGACATCGTTAATAGAGGAAATAAAAAAATTAGCGCTATGCGTGCTTTGGTTAAAGTTAAAAAATCGATTGTTTATCGAAATTGGAAGTATCAGTTTATGGTTAAAAAAATTAAACATTTGAAGGAGCATCTACATATGCTGCGTAATACCAAAGTAAATTTGATTTTTATTATTTATTGGTTTTTTTGATTTTAATGTGCAGTAATAATATGGATGTTGATTTTTTAGATTGGTAAAAAAATGCAAAAGTATTTGATAGATAGACTTGAAGGGATAGCTCGTTGTAAGGATGTAATTTCTTGCGCAAAAATGTTAAGATCGGTTAATAAGGTATTGTTATTATAAGAAATAATTTTTTATTACAATTGAAGTATATATTTTATTGCTAATGATAATAATAATTTGATATATTAGAAATTTGAAAGAATGGAAAAAAGTGAAAGATCTAATCTTTTAAAAATTACAACAGAAATAAAACACTGGCAAAATCAGAATACCGAATTGATGGAAAAAATCGATGAGTATCTTACGGAAAAACGAAAAAAAATTATCATATTGGAAAACGATTCTTTGATAAAAAAAAATCAAATATTTCATAAAAAGATATTACATTTGATAAAAGATAGGACGCAACTTGTTGAAAATGTAAAAAATAATTTTGTCGATATTATGAATATGCAAGCTCAATTGGATTTATTAAAATTTAAAACTTATCCTGTTTTATCTTATAAAAATGTTTATTATAATCTAAAAAAAACTTCGAAAAATTAAAATTCAGAATTATATAACATATTCATGTAAATTTAGCTACTCTTATTCATTAGGTAGCGTTTATTCAGTCATAAATTAAAGATAGAAAATTTAAATAAAAAATAAAAAAATATTTAACGCATTATCAAATATTATTCTGTATATACATCAACTAAAAACTCTATAAAAATAATAAAAAAATATCCATAAACATCCAAAGCAATCTCTATACCAACACTAAAAATTTCCATAATCAACAATTTAAAATTCTCATACACTGATAATAATCCATAAAACACACCTATCTAAAACGCTGACTGAAGTCATTAAGCTTATTAAGTATATATATCTACCTCGTGTTAAACGAGCATCGCGTATTCTCATTTGAATAATTCGAATTTCTCTCTCTCTCTCTCTCTCTCTCTTCTTGGTAAAAGCAAAGTGTCTCAAGCCCTGAGTATTTGGTGTCTCCTCAGCACGTCTAGAACTCGGAGGGCAAATAAGGCAGATCTAAAGACGGTTGCCAAGCCAGAGAAATCTAGACCTCAACGCTCAAGTAAATGATCTTCTCAATCTCACCTTCTACTATATACTTACAAGTCTGTGTGGTATTATGTGTAAGTGTGTCTATGAATGAGTTTTCGGCTATGGCTTATATGAATTTCCATACTTGGTATAAAATCGGCGTTTAAAGCTTTTTAGTAGTAGTAGTAGTAGCTATACACGTGGAAATATTTTCGTGTTGTGTATACAAAGATTCTTGTGCATATAAAAAGAAAGAAAAAAAAAAGGAAAAGTAAAGTATGTCGAATGAATGAGAAGAGGGGAGAGAAGGAAAAAAAAGGCAATACTGAGGGAGATGATGTTCTCGAGGTTTTGAGTGTCGAGAATGAGAAAAGATCGAATGCTTTTTGTGTATGTGTATGTGTGGTGAGAGATGTATTATTATTGTGGTCATATGAGACTGTACTTGGATAGAAAAAAAACAAAACAAAATGAGAAAGTGGAGTACAGGGAAAAATGATGCTTTTGTATCGATTTCTTTTTCTTTTCTTTTTTTTTCTTCTTGTATTTAGAACGTGGCACTTCTTTTGTGACTTGTTGTTTCTTTTAGATGTGGATTTTTAGTTTTAGTACTTTTATTTACGTGATGGATTAAAAAGATGTATTTGATTTTTAGGTGTTTGATGAATAAAAAAAAAATGTGTATTACAGAGTTTACTTTGATTGAGATTGAGAGTTTTAGATTGTAGATTGACGTTTTAAATTTTGAAAAATTAAAAAATTATTAAATTTTCTTTTTTTATAGGTTTTTATGTTTGTTTTTAATATAAAGTCAATTAGATACATTTACAATTTTAAAATCATATTCTTACGGTAAAATCTTTTTTAAACTTTATTCAGTGTATTTCGATTTTTGAAGACTTGCGAAATTCATCAGTTGACAAATGTCGGGAATCGAACCGACGATCTGTTAATTACGAAACCAACGTTTCATCAACTGAGTCATTCCAAATCTCATGATGAAGTATATTTAAATTGTTTTTGATCACTCTCTAACTTATTTTAGTAACTTTATCATAAGAAGAATTCAAATTTTTTGTGAAATAAAAAAACTCAAATAAAATTTTTTTTTAATTCATTTATGTATCCTGGCATTTCATATTTTAAATATTCAACATTTAATCATTACTGATGTCAAAAAATATACAATTTATAAATTTAATAAACAAATTTATTCGATTAAAATAAAAATCAAGTTCGTATTTATATTCTCATCTTTTTTTTTTCATGTCAATCCAAATTCTATAATCCTATTTTTCTGTATTACCAGCCTCCAAATTTGACGTTTTACTACCGTAGTCATCAAGCCTTTTTTTTTCACGTAACTTCCTAAACAGATGACGAAATCAAATATACTTTTTTACATCCTTTCGTTTTATTAAACTTAACAAAACTTGAACTATTCATATCTTCAATATCATTGACCCAGTATATCACCAAAATTTAATCAATTTGTCATATTTCATTCCTAACAATTATTAAAAAACATTAAATAAAAATGTCATCAATTCAAACCTATTTTCTATCCATACTATAAAAAAAGCTCAAAAAAGCTCACTAACATATTACCATCAAAATAACCTAAATAGTTCTATTAATAATCATCTCAACCCACAATTCATTAACAATCAGTCTTCCCTCTATATCAAACCCAATAACAATAACCCATCAACTGCAATATAACCCAAAAACATGCACATATCATAAAAAACTCCATTCAATTCTAATAGATATATACTATTAGAGAGTACCAAATTATAATACGATATAATATATTTCAAGCTCTCCCATCATTTGAAGAGCTAAAGCATCTTTCACATATATCCAAGGCCAATGTAATATCATCATAATATAAAACTTGCATCTATATCTATCTCATCAACCTATATAGATTGTCCAACACATTACTATATCAAAAATAGAAAGGAAAGAGCTTGAAATAAGGACGAAAAAATTCAAGTTACGCATAGCATAGTCCTGTACAATATCGCAGGCAGATGGAAGAGGGGAATAGTATAAAGCGAGCTTAATCAGAGCCGTCAAGGATATATGAGAGGAGGGGAGGGGAATAGGAAAAAGCTAGAGCATCGTTATCTCAGCAAGTCAAGTTAGCTTCAAGCACACATATATGTATGTGTAGAAGAGGGGAAGAAAAAAATAAGAACTGGGCCAAACGTTGAGGGCACGCGCGCGCGCGCGTCAAGCTTTAGGCTGTTTTGGGATGATGTTGCTGTGTCTTAGAAAGAGAAAGGGGAGGATGGTTATGCTCGCAGGCAAGTGTATATAGTAAAAAAAAAAAGGAAAATAGAGGGTGTGAGAATAAAGAGGGAAGAGGGTGAGAAGAAAGAAGAGTGCGTGACGGCACGTGAAAGGCGCTAATTTGTCTTGTAGGGCATAATGTATAGAACGACAGCCGACCAACCGACCGCTCGTTCGTTCAATTCGTTGCTGCTTTTTCTGTTGGCCCTTCGTTCCTCTTGTTGCTGTTACGGATAATCGATCGGACATCATCCGTTACTTGTATGTGTATGTGTGTATGTGTATGTTTATAGATATGTATATAAACACACTTAGACATACACATACACACATACACGTGTATATACATAAAAGGAGCTACGTCATTGACGAAACATGGATTGGAAAAGAGGGCCAAACAACGTTTTCTCTCTCTCTTTCTTTCTTTTTCTCCCCATCTACATCTATATATCTATCTTTTTCTTTTTTCATCCTCGTGCGTATATAGTATATAATACGCGTGTGCGAGTGATGCGTGCGCTGCTTTGCCTCTCTCTTTTTATACTTCAGAGCGTATGAGCGGTGCTGCTGCTTTGCCGCCGAAAAAACAAACACACGGTATATATAAGTAGTAGTAGTAGTAGTGGTAGTAGTAGTAGTAGTGGTAGTAGTAGTAGTAGTGGTAGGCCGCCTACTACTTGGATTCTCTGATATCTTCTCTTTGGAGCTTTATGGGGGGAAAGAGAGAGAGAGAGAGAGAGAGAGAGAGAGAGAGAGAGAGAGAGGAAGAGAGGATAGGAGGAGGCGTGTTATATAGAGGGAGAGAGAGAAAACGAAAAGCGCGCGTGCTATAAGCTTTTCTCTCAACTTACTGTGTGTTCTCTGCCAGTCTACCGGCAAGTTTCCGTCTGACTTGTTGTTCGTCGTTATATTATACATATATGTACGGTGCGTGATGCGTGTGCTTTTATATATCAATATGTAACTATATTTTTTTTTTATCATTTTTCGTTTGATGGCAGAAAATTCTTATATTTTTTATCAATATCGCGTATTAAATTAATTGTATTATTTAATTTATTGTATTATTAATCTTTTTCCATTGTTGTTGTTATCGAAAAATTTTTCGGAAAATTGTTAAGAGTTTTTGTGATTTGTTTATAAATTTGATCACTTTGAGGATTGAGAATATTAATATTGGTACGAATTGAGGATACTGAAGGAGTGTTATTTTATTACTATTGTGTTGTAGGAGTGAAGTTTTCATGTTAATTGTTATATTATTGAATGGGTTACAGATGTTACAGTAGTTATAGTAATTTTGCTATGCGAAGTATCGGTACGAATAGTGCGGTATTTAAGGGGTGCGGTTTCTTGATCGCTTACTATGTATAGGTACTATAATTATTATATAGGTAATGTGCTTGAGGTTAAGAAACCATTGATCTGATCTCTTGTGTTAGATATCAGTAAAGTAGAGGGGTTGTTATATATATGTAGAAGATTAATTAAAATTTAGGTGTCTTAGTGTATGTGCGTGTGTGTGTATATCTACCTATTTGAGGTTGACCAACGCTGTTTTTGTGTGTGGACTTTGAGTTTAACGTGATTTTGTGGTGGAGTGAATTGATCGATTTGATCGATTTTAATTTGGTAGTTGTATATTGATACTTTTTATTGATTTTATTTTGAGTTAGGGTTCAAGTTGAATAAGTAAATAATTAAAAAAAGTAATTTATATATAGATTTTTTTGTAAATTATTTAAAAATATGTAACAATCTGTTATAAATTTTTTGTTAATTCAAAATCTTTTGAAGAATCTAATATGTACGAACAATTATTTAAATTTGTTTTTAATGCTTTTACTGTAACAAATTAAAAAAAGCACTAAAAAGTGCCTTGTCATGTTAATTAATATGAATGGATTTTAAAAAGTACAGGTTGTATATATTATAATATCATTAACTTGTTTGCATAAAAAAATATACCTACTTATTTAAAGTATAGTTTTTATTAAAATGTAATACAAGTAAATACAATTAATTTAATAATATTTATTAAGAGAGGATTCTCGTGAAATGGGATCGGAGAATAAATTTTTATTTTTTTTGTCATTTTTATAGTTCAATTATGTTATAGAGAATGAGATCCCAAAACAATTTGATCGGAAATAATTTCATAAAAAATTTATAGCATAATTAATAAGTACGTGACATAAAATATCTAACGTACGTAATCTCGTATCTCTAAACGTATTTTCTGAGAAATTATATTTTTTAAATTTGTCATCACAATATCTCAAAAACTATCATGATATATTGCTTTAATTTTTTTTTTTATTTGAAGTTGATTGAATTTATTGGAACCTAAGCCTATTAGCAAACTATATTCGTTCTTATCTTTTTTTTTACAAATACTTTGAAGAGCCAAAAAAAAAAGAAAACCGAAAAATGAGACCAAAAATTCCATTTATTTTTAAAATTTTGACTTTTTATCGTTCAAATAGGCTTAGAATATAGTAAATATAAAATTAATGAAAAATTTTGATTCGATGATTTCGTATGCATTTTGGACAGATTCGGAGATAAAGAATAATTTATCCTTTTTTTTTGTTCGGTTATCTTTCAGATAGAATAAATAATGTTAGCAACAATTTTTTTTTTTATTAAGTTAGACAAGCTTTAAAGCTGTTTTACAAAGGATAAACTTGCAATTATTCTCTAAACACACAAACAATTTTATTATTAAAAATTGTATTAAAAAGTTAATAAATAAAAAAATAATTATAAAAATCACCCATTTTGGCTAGTCTCATGAGAACTTTCTGTTTAGTTGAATAATTAAAATTATTGCATTCCGATATAACAGTATTTTTAGTAACACAAAATACTGTTCAAACAACAAATAAAAAAAATATGATAATATAATCATATTTAGTCAATATAAACATGTAATTATCATAAGATAATTTTTTCATATTTTGTTGACAAAAAGTAAAGTAGGAAATTATATAAAATTAATGTCTATCAACGAATACATCTGATCATAATTGCTTATAAAATCATCATTTCTACGTATTCATGAGAATAGATAAAAGCGATAGATATAACATAAATTCGTATATTGATAAATGGTCGTATTTGTTTAAGATGCGAGATCCTGCAAGGGCTTATTTTTACGTCTTAACTTATATATTTACGTCACGGTAACTCATGTCCAACATGCCAAATTGCGGTGATCAATCCAAAGTGTCACCGCACTTAAAGATGGTCAAGAACTGCTTCTCAACTGAAATTTCTATGAAATATCCTTACGCGACTGTATTTACGTAGACGAAGTTTTATAAGTTTATCTGATAGTTTTCAATTACTATTTGATTTTTATTTTTTTTTTAATTAAAGTAAATGAAAATTTAATGAAACTTTTCCATTTGGTATATAATTAAAAAATTAGTAGAGCTAAGATATTAATTTTAAGTAGTAACAGTCGTTATAGTCAGACGTCGATATTTTGAATGTATCACTGTTTATAACTACTTATTATACAAACTAAAGAGTATAATCAACTAAAACAAGATCAATTATTTAAAAACTCTTTAATCTCACGAAACAAATTTAAAATTACATATACGTAAACCATAGTTAAATATTTTCATAAATTATTTCTGTTATCAAACTTTACAAAACTATATATTCTCAAATCTCTGCAATTATTATTCAAATTAAAATATTAACATCTATTATAACGCAGACATACTTATAAGTCTTCTTGATTACAAAACTAAACACACAGATATTTATTTTACCTTAACACTCAAAAAAGTTTCACAATTTTCCTCAAACATACAAGAGAGCTTTATAATTTATTGTTGTCATTTTCTTTAACAATCTTAAAATAACCAACCCAAGAACTAAAAGTTTACAACAAATCAAAGACTCAAAACTTTGTCAATTTACAACTATATCCCACCATAATAAAGCAAAAACTCAATACAAACACACACACACGACTTCACTTTAACAAAATAAAATCCCAAAACTCATCAAACAAAATTTCTTCATCCAATACAGATTACATACCATCAAATAATACAAGAATAACAACAACATATCAAAACTCAACGTAGAAAAATCATCACTCCCAGAAGTATAATATAATGCCGAACAGAATATGGAGGCTGAAAATCGTGTAGTTCTAAACGTCGGTGGTATAAGACACGAGACCTACAAGGCAACATTAAAAAAAATACCAGCAACACGTTTATCAAGATTAACCGAAGCTGTTGTTAATTACGATCCTGTGCTTAACGAATACTTTTTCGATCGTCATCCAGGTGTTTTTGCTCAAGTTTTAAATTATTATAGAACTGGTAAATTACATTATCCAACCGATGTGTGTGGTCCATTATTTGAAGAGGAGCTTGAATTTTGGGGTTTGGATTCAAATCAGGTAAGATTTCACTATATTTCTCATTGTTTTGTGTTTACGTTATACGATACACATTCGAGCTTTTGCATTGTTTTCTTGTCGTATAACATGCATATGTCTCGTATTGAATTTCCATTTCTATGTTAACACATTCGTTTTTGGTTTTACGAATCTATTGAATTTTCTCTTCTTTTATCTCGAACTGTCGTTAAGATTGAGCTTTCCTTTAACTTATAGTCTTTTGTGTTCTGATGCTTGTTTTACTGACATATACACACACGTGTCATTGTGACGAAAAGAAAATCAGGAAATTCCAAAGAGTGTATATGTCAGGATAAGTTCCTTTTACTTTTTTTTTTCGTAAAATTGTCTCGTTTCACTTTTGTGCGACGATGTTGCATGTGTATGTGAGGGTAGATGAAAGTTTCTTTTAAGTGGGATGATATTTATAAGCTATTAAATGTTATTACTTTTACTTTGTTTTTTGTCTCCCTTTTCCTTTCTTTCTGTCTCTTCATTCGTGGAAGAAAACTTTTCTACGAAAAGTCTTTATTTCTTGTATTTTCCTTTTGATGTATATAATATATATATTTTTTTTCTTTTGACGTAAAATAATACAGTTATACGAAAGAAAATATTAAGTTACACTTGGCATAAAAGGTAAGTTGATAAGCAAGAAAAATAATCTTTGTATTTTTTTTTTAATGTATGTAAAGTAAATAAATCTATGCTTTATCAAATCTATCTTAAAAGTTGCATAACATGCAATTAAAAAAAATTAATAAAAATTCAATATTTAATAAAACAAAAAGAAACTCTCAGATTTATACAATTGATTGTTAAAATAAACAAAGTTTGAATTAATAAAGTAATCAATCATGATTGCATATATGTGGAACGTAGGGTATATATACATAAAGATGAATATGTGTTGAATGTACGTCATAGAACAAACAAAGACTAAGCAGATATACACCATCACCCTTCCCCCCCCCCCTAAGGAATCCGATATCTTTACTGAAATCACGATAGTTAATAGTACAGTCTCAGTTACTACCACTCAAATCGAATAATGTTGCGTTGATCTCAATTTCAAATGACGTGCACTATGCCTTTCTCTTAGGCGCCATTAATTTTATGTTTTGTTTTGCAGCAGAATCATTAAAATTTAAAACTTTGAAATCTAAATGTTTTGATATATTACTTTATTTTTATTATTGACAATTTTCAACTTTTTTTTTTTTAATTATACAAGTTAATTAATAAGATAAAAAAAAATTAATTATGAATAATTAACAAACTTGATCAATTTAACAATTTTTTTGAAAAGCCTATTCGACACTCCAGTGAGAGCGTATTTTGGCTTATGAAGATTCGTATAATGGGCTTGCATATCTTACAGACGTAGGGAATTGAACCCACGTACTGTAGATTACAAGGCCAACGCTCAGTCAACTGAGTTTATTACAATCTTCAAGAAAGTACACTAGTTATAATATTATTAAACAAACATGAAAAAAAATAGAAAAAAGCACATCTGCTAATAAAATAGTAGCTAACAATTATTATAAATATAAATTCCATTCAAATATATAATCCAATTTTTCAAAAATGAAAGATCAGATAAATATTTTAAAGTAACAAAAAAAAAAGAAGCTCATATTATGTATAAGAGTTAAAATAATAATAGATCCAATACAAATATACTTAACGGTGTAAAATAGATTGTCTAAATAAATCTTAAAGTGTGATATGATACGCGTCAAATCATTGTATATACATACCTCACACACACACATACAAAGACAACATAAACGTTCCCCCTTATTCCCGACAATTTAATTTGCTTCGGATCGAACGTATTATATATAAACGAGCACTATCGGAACGATTAAAACGCTCAGCTCGTCTGTATGTATATGTATATGCACCGCCAACAGTCAATAGTATGTATAAGTATATACCAACATACATATTCTCAAGCGCTTATATTTCTCCTCCTCTGGGGAAAACGCGCGAGAATAATATATAGATCGATAACAAATACTCGGCTATAGGTATATATAACTTCCTCATTCCCTGTATACATTCTCGGTGCAAATAATTGCCAAGGCGCGCTGCGAACTCACTGCGTTGCAATAGTAGAAAAGAAGAATTAGGAGAGTAGGGGAGAGAATTTATTGGCTGTATGTGATGTGTTAAAAGAGAGAAGATGGATAGAGAGGAGGTGGGGAGTGCCAAATAGCGTGCCGCTCGTTTAACTGGACGCCGCTGCCATGCCGCCTCTTTCACTCGTATATACTAAAGTTAGTTATATGCGTATACTCACATGCAAAATGGGGATGCTGAGGGTAAAAGCTTAACGATAAAACGTTTGCTAGCATCTCACATACATATATACGACCGATTGCGGCTTTTACCCACAAAACCACACTTTGCACTCGTACGTGTGTGGGATTCGCACAGGCATAGGCTCTTTTGATCTTCAATGGATCGCGTATATGCTTTAGGTACTTGGTCAAGTTTAGTCAAAGCTTACATTATATATGCGTATATATCTAGATAGATACTACTACTACAATTACTACTACAAAGTTTTAGAGTTAAGTGAACGAATTTTTGAAAGTTAAGGGTAGTTATGACAGGTTTTTTTTTATTGAGTTTAATTAGATGTAAGTGTGTTTTTTTTTTAGATTTTCTTTGATAAAAAAAGAAAAATTTGTTTTGGAGAGGAAAATGTTTTGTAATTTTTCAAATCAAAATGTATCTTTTGAATCAAAATATATGTACATATTTTTTTTTTAGATAAGAGAATTTGGATGAATGTGATAGTCTATGATTGAATGCATGTGTATGGTTTTGAAATATCTTGATAGTCGTTTATCCTATTTCGATAAGAAGCTTGATATTTGAATTTTATACTAACGTAGAAAATCATAATATTTTACTTTACAAATGTTTTAAAAATTTTTAAAATTCATACTTTCTTTTTTTTCTCTTCTATCACATCATTCTTATAAATATTCTAAATTTTTTAATTTAATTTTAAACTTACAACAAAATTATAAATCTTTTCAAATACACATAACTATAATTCACCCAATCTTTAACTACTTTATTCACTAACCCAACATACACTACTAAGATTTAATTTTTTTTGGCGACACACGTAAATTGTTTGCCAGGATAATAATTGTACTCGGATGTTTACACACACACACACACACATTCAAGCTTTTATTATCTGATACAAAGAAAAACGTACAGGTGTTTGCAATTCTTATCTACACTGATAGCTCTAGCTATTAGAGCCATGTGTTGTTACCTTTTTTTTTTTTTATAAAGATTTGTCTAACCGTAAGTAAGCCGCTTTTTAAAAGCTCGTTGAGAGTAGAGAATCGATTATATTTATCATTTCTTCGAATAAATTATGAGTTTTTAAACTTCTTGGTTTGGATTGTATTAGGGTTACATTGATATCGTATTCGATTATTTATTCTATATTAATTTTTTTATTGAAAAATGACAAGAGTGAAATTACCATTCTTCAAATTATATAAATCTCAAATTATCTTTGTGTTTATATGTTTTTGTTTCATAATCAATTCTAGTTATGATAACTCAAACCAAATTACATCAATAAAAACTTATAACCAATTTTTATAATAACATTAATAACCACGTAATAAAGCCCAACGCCCACAATTGCATCACACATCAAGCAGCAGCAGCTGTAGCAGCATGAAAATCGTGATTATCAAGCATTAACGATAACGAAGTCTAAAAATAATAATCAGCATTATTCACGCAATCGAGCTTAGCAACTAAAACGCTATCATCAAAAAAAAATCTTTTTCTCTTTTTTTTTTTTTTTATTTTTCCTTTTCTTTCCAAGTAGGTACAATATTTTCCATACTGCATATAGGATATAAGTAAAAGTAGGTCAAAATCACTCGACCGTCAAAGGTTTAATCGAGTCGAGCTTCAGCTAGAAGTATAACGCAAAATTGCGTTCTACTATGTACTATATACTCTTCTTCCTATCCTAGGCTACAGCTATAATATGAGTTTGGCCTTCAAAGACACGAAAATCTTTTTTCCATCCTATGCCCTCCTCTTCATCTTTTTATTTTATCCATGTATATATATATTAGCGTGATGACGTCAAAAGTTGCATTAAACGGGAGGCTGTACTGCGGTTAGGCATTTTTTTTTTCTTCTCTTTGTAGAATAAAAATGAATTTATTTTCATTGGAACAACATCAAGCCTAATAACGAGAGAAAGATAGAGAGAGAGAAAAAAAGAGCTGATCGTAAATTGTCGTAAATGTTAAGCTCAAGCAAACGCTGTAAATCCGCTCATCGTAAACTCATTGGTCTGGTAAACTACCTATTTTAAAACTCAGATGTTGGTTAAGTTTGGTCAGCTTGGTGATATCAAGCAGCGATGTTATAATTATATAAATATCGTTTGCATTGATGAAAGTAAAATATTCAGTAATTATGTATTCTATGCATTTTTGCTGGTATTAAATTTAATGTCGTAAAATTTTTTTATTATTAAATTTCTTTTTATTTTAATAATGTATTGTAAAAATGTTATAAATACTTTAAAAAAAGAAACTATCAATCATACGTTTGAAAAGAGAATAATGTAGATTAATGAAATTTTGAAGTAAAATATTTGAAAGTAAAAGTGACTTTTATAAAATACAAATCGATAAGTGGATGTCATTAAAAACAATTTATTTTAATGTACTTTTTAATAATACCAAAATATTAATTTATTACAAAATAATTTATCAATCGATCTCACAATGATTTTTGTTGACTTTTATTTTATCTTAACTGTTTGTACAATATTACAAACGATTCAATGCACACCAATTTATTTTAATTGTTATAAACAAATTTTTTTCCATCTAACATAATTCGAATAAATAGCATATCTTATCATTTTCAAAAATCAAGAGATACACTTGAAATTTTGTATCCGATTATTTTATTTTTATTTTTTTGGCTGAGTAACTTTTTCATTCTTTATCCGACACATTAATATATTCTTATCTTTGACAGGCGATCTTAATGTGAGAAATACGTAATCACCATCACGGGGATTCATATCTATTTTCTCCCCTTATTTTTTAAATTCTCCAATGTAATAATTTCGTCAAGCTGTAAGTCAGAATGATTATCGACCCCATTTCATGAGTTGTGGTTTTCGCTTTAGGGTAATTCCCCTTATTATGATATGCATATTATGCTTAAAATATATTTTATTAATGTAACGTTGTAAGTGATGAATATATTATATGTTTAATATAAAAAAAAAAAATACTATAATTATTAACTACGTTTTTTGAAAATAAAATAAAATTATAAACAATCATCTTTATTAAAAATAATTATATTGAATTAAAAAAAAAATTATTAACGCAATTATTATAAATTAATAAAGAAAAAAAAGGTACGATTGAAACCAATATCAAAGTACATTAGACGTTAAGTCTATTTTTATAAAAGTGGGCCATTCGAGTAAAAGATTTTTCATTTTATTTTTACACAGAATTGGAATGCTCACAGAGCATATGTTGCGTTTTCTCGTTACAAGAATTAATTTGCTTGCAGTTGAAAAAAAGAAAAAAAATTCCAAAAATTCTAGTGTTTCAAAAAACATTCTATTTCGTAAAAAACGCTGAGTCAATTCGAATGTCTCTCAAAAATAGCATCTACTGTAGGTCATAGGATAAAAGTATATTAAAAAACATCCGAGAGATCATTAATTAGTTTGGAAAAGAAAAAAAGGTATACTCGAGCTTTATTCAGTCAATAAAAAATTATTACAACTTTAAGCTGTTTGCACTCAGGCTAAATTAAAGTTTATTAACATCAACAAATTTACTGATTAAAGCCAAATATGGAAAAAAAAGTTTTAGTTTTTTTTTTAGCTTTTTCTCTCTCTCAAGAGTACGTCGCATTAAAACTTATTTATCATCAATATATTTCAAGCTTAAACGTTAGAAAAATTTTAACGAAACAAGAAAGTTACTTAAATATACGAGTTGCCATTTAAAACCCTTTTTTTTTTTCTTTATAATTTTTTTTTTTATTTTGCAATACAGTAAAGTAAAGAAAAAGTATGTATACTACTATAAAGAGTGGTTTTAAAAATAAGCTCGCGTCTGTTCTCCTGGTTTTCACGGCGTGTATTGATTAAAAGCGACGAGTTCATATGAATTTTTAAGCGCAGTAGTGGCACACACAGCACACAACACAAAAACACACGTGTGCGTGCATCGCGCATTTGTGTGCAATAATCATCGGCGATTCTCGTGCAAGCTACCGCACTTATTTCTTTTTTTCTTCTTTTTTATTTTTTCCTTTTTCTTCCGTAAACATTCTCGCGTGTTTTAAATTAAAAAGTAGATGCTGAGACTGATATATATATTGTTAATAAAAAATAAAAAAATCGGGTCAAATTTTACTTGAAATAATATCTTATTCTAATTTTTGTGCTTGCAAAAAAAAAATTATTTATTTTAATTTCGAGTAATATTTGTATATTTTTTATTTTTTTAAGTTAACAATTTTTTATGAAAAATCAAGTAGACTATATGCCGCAACATGATTATCATATTGAAAAATTGTTTAATTTTGTCTTTTATTTTATTCAACCATTTTCACGATCTAATAAGAGTGTATTTTGGCATATGAAGCTCGCGCAATGAAGTTAATCGTCAGACATCAGGAATTGAACCCACAAAATCTGTAGATTACAATACCGACCGTACGTTAACTTATCTATTGCGGACTTAAGTTTATAACATTTAATGAAATAAATTTAATAAATAATATTATTTCAGCATTTCCTTAACTATTCTCAATTTCAAGAGAATCATAGGTACAATACACATTATTATACACTTTATAAGAGTAGAATCAACTCGCGCGCTACGCATGCTAATATTTGACTTAATGTTATTAACATATTACGTACGTCATGTAAATTAGAGAATATAACATGTATTGTTGTAAATACGTATTTTAAATACCATTTTATTAATAAATAATATTTTTTACTAAGAAAATATATATTCCTCTCATAAAATACTTAATTGCTAAATTATGAAATAAAATTGATACTTCAATGCATTATTTTATAATCAAAATAATTTTATTAAATTTTATATTTACTTTTTAATGACTTAAAAAAAGCAATCAACTATAAATTATACGTTTTTGTGAAACAGTTAAAAATTTTTATAGATTTGATTAAATTTAGTTGATTTAACAGCTTTATTCAACTCATGAAACTGTATTTAAATTAATATTCGAGCACAGTTTCAAAGTAAAGATTAAATTTAAAAAAAAAAGTTTAATCAGGTTAAAAAAATTATATAGAATTACTTAATAATGACAACTAAATATGTTATTAAAAAGCAATATGTGTCTAAGCATGGTAAGCGTCGGCTTCGGATTTCACATATCGTGGGTTCGATTTCCGGCGTCTGTCGTATCAAGTCGCTGTGCTAGGCATTTTCATATGCTGAAATTCGCTTGTAAAAAGTGTCAAAAAGGCATTATATGCATGATCTTTCGATAAAAAAGTTTTCGATTAGTTTATTTCTAAATCTACGAATGTGTAGAATATAGAATTCAGCTAGTGTAAATAAAAAACATTGCTACTAAATATACTGGCTTAATTAAATTAAATTTTTTTTTTTATTCGAATAACGTTTAAAATTTAAACGAATATATATTATCAACGAAAATTCAACTCAAACTCGTAATAAGTATAAAAAAGAAAAAAAGAAAAAATTTATTACACCCTTTAAATCTTACAAATCCTCAACATATCTTACACTCAAAATACAGGCAACCTCCCCTCTTTTAAAAACATTAGAAACAACAATCCAAAATAACGATACCCTTATTTTTCTCAAATCCAAGAAAAACAAAAAAAAAAAAAAATAATAAAGTAAAAAGAAAAAGAAAGAAAAAAAGGACGAGGGTGCAGTTTAGCGTATAGTAGATGAGCCGTAACTCATGGTATACAGCAGTAGGAGTAACAGAAGCGTATACGCGTAACACATGTAAGACATCTTCATTTTTTTTTTCCAGCAACGCCAGCAGCAGCAACAGCAGTCTTTTCTCTCTCTCTCTTTCCTCTCTCTCAGACCGTAATCTTTCTCGTCCACATTTCACACTCCCTCCTCCTTCTTTCTTTCTTTTTTTCTTTCTCACAACTAAATCGTTCTCGCTTATATCCCAGCCGATATCGTCTTGCTCGTTCACAGAGCAAGCATCTTACTTTTTGCCCATATAGTCTTGTTCCTCGTAAAAAGACCACCACCACCACCACCCTACAAGCCCATCGCTCTTCGAATACCAAACCTCCCCTTCAAGTGAGAACCAAGAAGTAACGTTGGAAAGAAGAAAAAAAAATGTCGAAAATTGCCTCTTCCTTCCCTTATATTCTCAAACATTCTTTAGCCAAGCTTTTACGCGTCTACGTATACTTGCAGCCACTTTCAACTCACCCTCACACTTCCTTTTCAAAGAAATTAATCAAAAAAAAAAAAAAAAAAAAAGAATCGAGGTTAAGAAAGTAAGGATATAAGAAAAAGCCCATAGATCCCATAGATCAGCATCATCAATATCATACGTATATAAACTGCAGACCGCAGGGGTCTTATTATATCGATTTGCGATTTAAAGCCATCGATGACGTAAACTATATATCTATATATATTACATATAACGATATGTCATTGCCTCCAGCTGCATTCTATTATCTATCGTCTCTATACGTCATAGATTCACTGCTTTTAACCATCGCCACTTTCTTTCTTTCTTTCTTTCTTTTTTCCCTCAAGTAGGTATAGACACTAATGCAAGCTCGTAAGTCATCTACTTAACTCTTTACGATCTCTCTCTCTCTCTCTCTCTCTCTCTCTCTCTTCCTCTTTTTCTTTTTTTTCTGCTTAGAAGAGAACGAGTCATTAATTCGTGGAACAAGCGCAACCATATATATGTATAGATGCATACACACATACTCTAGGGGTTCTTGTTCGGACACTATAGCCTCTCGAAGAGGTAGGTAGGACAGCTTACATTATAGGTACCTCTCTGTATATAACTATACATAATATGTATGTTACGTACGTACGTACGTACCTACGTAAGTACGTATATGTTAGTGTAGGTGCGCGAGAATATAAGGCAAAAGAGGAAGCAGAAGCAGCAGCAGCAGTGAAATCCCGCAGGACGAAGCTGAAAGTGCCGCAGTGGACGGACGTAACGCGAGAAAGCCGCAGTCGAGGAAGGAGGAGGAGGAGGATATATTCTACAGCCTCGTCGCGCATCTCCCTCACTCTTACTCTTAACTCTATATACTCTTGCTCTTTCTCTTTCTCTGTGGTTGGCTCTTGGTGCATAATTGAATCTCTCTCTTTCTCTTACTCTCTTGCGTATGTATATGTATATATGAATTTGTGTATGTGTGTGTGTATGTAGAGGCAGGCACTTTTGGCCTCTGGGGAGGGTGTAGGATGATGTGCTCTTTGCTAGTAAAATTTTGGGGGAGGTAGGCGTGATGATTTATGCGGCTGGAAAGGACGTATGACGTGCTGATTTTGAATGTTATTCGTTTGGGAATGCATGAGTTTGTTGGTGCAAATAGGATAAAAATAAATGTTTTTCTTTTTGTTAGGATATAATTTTCATTTTTATGTTTTCAAAAATATTTTATTTTTGAAAAAAAAAAGGATTAATTATTAGTTTGATATACATCGAGAAAACATGTACATATAATATATCCTTGAATATCATTATTTGTTGTATTGTTCTTTGAAAAGAGCTTTGTATATACGATAACCCAGAAAGCTCTCACTAATTATTCGACCGATGATAGATTGCACATATTCATATTTGGTCCTTTTTGGATGTAAACCGCATAACACAATATATATTATGTATATATACATATTTACAAGGGTACATACCTTTTGCTTTGAAATAATTATGTAAATCTGTGTAGTATACCGCATGTTAAATTTGCAATATTATTGTATTTTGGTCAAGTGAATTTTAATGATTTGTAAATCCAATATTTGTTACGTTAGTTTATATGCTTTACAATATTATATATGTGTATTTGTTCTAAATAGTTTTGATGACATTTAATGTTTGCTTTTTAAATATTATTAGTTCTTGTGCATTAATTTATAATATTTGTCTTTGTTATGTATTAACTGATGTTATTATTTATAACAACTTTATTTTTTATTCATTGTTTGTCTAGTTTATAAAGTTATTCTTTCACACAGACATTCTTTGAGCTTGAAAGAATTTGTATTTCTTTTAACAAGCATAAATTCCTTACAAGCTCAAGAATGCACGTTTGTCATACAAAAAAAAATGTCTAGTCTCTAAAACTAAACAAACAAACACATTTTTATCAATATCATTGTTGGTAACATGTTTTTTAATCATGTTTTTTTAAACGTTCATAACAATCACGAATCTAATAAAAAAAAAATTTATCAGAATATAATAGCATTTAATTTATTAACAAAAAAATTCCAATTAGTAAAGTTCTTTATCGCAAACAACATCTGGAATACAAACAAAAAGCCATTCAAAACAATTCAAAATAAAAGAGCAATAAATTCTTTTATTTCTCTTTTTAAATCAATAAAACAAAAGAACAGCACTTGAAAAAAAAAATCCTACACAAAACATAAAAAAAAAAAATTAATAAAATAATCAAAAAGAAATGGTCTACAGGTAGAACCATGTTGCTGGAGCACATACAGCGTATATCGTGATACCCAAGATACCCTAGCCATCTTGGACAAGCTGGATCTAGATGGAGAACGTGAGAACGAGAAGCAATTCTCAAGGCCATTCAGTTATGAGGAAGAGTGTGCACATAGCCAGTTGAGTCGCTGGCAAAGGTTACGACCCAGGATATGGGCACTACTCGAGGAGCCTTACTCTTCCACGTGTGCCAATATACTGGCTGGTCTATCTGTCTTCTTCGTATGTCTCTCAGTTCTGTCGTTTTGTCTCAGTACTTTAGATGCACTTCCACCATATGCGAGTAGTAATGCGACGATTTTGAACTCGTCGAATACTAATAGTACTACTACTAGTATTTCTACGAGATCTAAGTTACTTTATTATGCTGAGCATACCTGTAATGCTTGGTTTGCTGTTGAATTTGTGGTTCGATGTCTGGTGAGTTGTGATTTTTTTATCATTACTTTTGTATTTGATTGTAGCGAATGTAATTGGGTTAATTTTTATTTAGGTAGTTAAACAATGAAAATTTAATTATAGACTTAAGAAACTACGTGTTATAAATCACAAATACAATGAATAATTTTTAATAAATTACACATTAATATATAATAAACAAAAATATATCAATAAATGTAAATAATACACGTATTAATATATGTGTATTATTATACTTAATTAAGAGACTTGAAAGGGCTTAGTTAAAAGAGAGACGGTGTCGAAATCTCCACACAGGTCGTGGGTTCGGCATCTATCGACTATAAAGCATTATTACAAGTTCTCGCATGCCTTATACATTTAATATAAAATGTCGAAAAGGTTTTCTAAAAAAAAAGATATTGAATACACGAATAATTTAATGCAAAAACATCTATATTTGGTTATGCAATAAAATTAGTTTTACGGTATATAATATTAAAATCGTTTGAGATGTTTTCACGAAATATTCACATCAGGCAGGAATCTATTTCTTATACAAGTACCTATCGAATAATATTTTTTGTTACGATACGCGGTTTTGACAAATGCATTATATCTGGATTATCAAAAAATTATTACAATAATGTATTCATTTTTAAATTATATAGATTAATTAAAATTTTTTGATTATTATTATTATATTATATATTTTTGTAATAAAAGAATTATAATGAATAAATAACTTCATAATTAATACGTCATTTTATAAAAAAATTACTTTTATAACAATTTTTAGTCGAGATAATAAAAATTTTATGCCATTCTAGAATTAGCACATCATAGTTACAAAAAGCATTACAGATAAGATTATAAATGTTGCGTTACTGTGTTTAGTATGGTACTCTAACAACTACAGTCATTAAGTAAATTTTAAGATATTTATTAAAAATAGCAGTTGAGGATGAATAGAAATAAAATTTTTAAATTTTATTTAAAAAATTTTTCTTCTAAAATCTTATAAAAATAAAACATACATTTCAATCAATCAATAAATCAGTTTCTTCATAATCATCTGATTTTTTAAAATTCAATATATTGTTAAAATATAAAATTAAGATTCAGATAACTTTTCCTTTCACCTTATTACATAATACCATTCAGCTATACGTATTACAAAAGCTAAAGTAATCGATTCTCCTCATTAGATAATAAACGTACTGATATAAAAGCGGAGACTCTATTTATAATCATCGATTTTAGTTCATAAAAATTGCAGTAAGCACAGCTAGCTAGCCAACGACTGTAGAAGTCGATGTGGGTATATAGAAACTGCACGGAGTTCCGGAATGATGAAATACTTCGGAAGTTAGGAAAAGCGGTTACCAGTCTCGAAATAGTTCTTTCATACTTTACTTTTTTTTTTCTTTTCTTTTTTCTCTCTGCTCACTCGCACGCAGCTCCTCAAACTTTTACGCGACAACTCGTGATTCCTGAGAGTTAACTTGCTGTATTAGTTTTATTGCTTCGGTGTACGAAATCGAATGAGGAAAAGTCGATTGAGATTCTTAATGGAAGATAATTTGTGCTAATAAGAATAGTTATTATCGAATGTTTAATTTGATTTTAATTTTCTGTGTAAAAATTTAGAATAAAGAGTAAGTTTATTCTTTATAAAAATTGAAATTCATTTAAATTTTTTAAACAATTTATTGTAATATTGACTGGTTCTATTGATAGTATTAAATACAAATTTCAAAATTCAATTTCTCTATGCAAAGATCAAAGAATTTAATTTATAAAACAAAAAATGAAAAATAATAAATGGACGCTATAACACTACTGTTATATATTCAACAAAAAAATAAATAAATAAAAATAACATTTGCATGTTTTGACATTGACAAGAAAAACAATACTAAAAAAAGAAAAATAAATGAATAAATCTACTTTATTTAATCCCAGAAAAAAAAAAATAAAATATCAAAATAAAACAAAAAGGATAAAATTTTTGCAATCTTGCGATTCCAGTAATGCAAAAATTGAAATAAAAAAAAACTAAAAAATCTCGCATAAAAAGTACTCGTTATCAAGCAAAACCGTTATTCTCTTTTCTCTCTCCCTGAATCACGTAAAGCAAAAAGTCAATGATAAAAATCTATATATAAAACCACGTGTATATCTAAACGATTCTTCATCCAACACACACACACACACACACATCCACCCTCTAACACACTTTATTTCCAAACGAACACATCACGTAAAATAAAAAAAAAAACACACAATAGGTCATACATTTTTTTTTATTCTGCATCACATCCCCAAAGGCACACAATCATTTCATCCTCCCTATCATACTCCATAAAAAAATCCTCTCTTACTCATCTCCATATCTCAAAATTGCAGGTCAGCCCAAGCCTACGGCGTTTCGCCACCTCACCCGTCAACGTAATCGATCTCGCAGCAACACTGAGTTTCTACGCCGAATCCTTCGTATCGGATCGTTTCAGCGTCTATCTCGAACTAATCTCGATCGTTCGAGTACTTCGATTATTCAAGCTCACCAGATACTCGCTCAGCCTACGCATCTTAATGCATACGTTCAAAGCCTCGGCTAAAGTTTTGGCACTACTAGTTTTCTTCCTGATACTTGGTATCGTATTATTTGCCAGCTTGGTCTACCACGCAGAGAGACTACAGGTGAGTGCAAATGAAAATGAAAATTGAATTTTTTCACGACTACCTACTTCGAATATTTCCTTTTTTCTATTTCTAGCTCTCTCTCTCTCATATATACCGCTCGTTTCTTTTTACGATAATAGCTGGCCTTTCTTTTTTTTTTATTCGCGCCCAATTCACTCAGTGCTCGACTTTCCGTCAGCTTTTTTTTTCACTCTGCTATCCTTTTTTTTTTATCTTGGTAATTCTAGAATGTTTTACATTGTTATTCCATGTTAAATGGATCTTGAGAGCGAAGAAGAAGGAGAAAAAAAGGGAATAAGCGAAAAATGAGCGGTGTTAATATTGTAGTTGTACCTTGGAACGAGTGGCTTGATTTTTTTTTCTGCAATTGGGTTAACTTGGGTTAAGTTTTTTCCTTTTTTCATAATCTTCAGTTGATAAACGCTTTTTCTTTTTATTATTTGCTCGAAAAATAGAGTTTGATGAAGTTTTGTATTATCCATGGTATTTTGATTTGACTTGTTATTAATTGATGTCAAAACTAGTTTTGTTGTTATTTAGTCTGAATGATAAAAAGCATTAGTAATCAATTCTAATAGTTTTTTAAATTAATAATAAAGGCAGTACATAACGACGTTATCTGTTGTACAAATTATGTATGAAAAAGAAGTAAGAAAAATAGAAAGTTTTTAAATTGTTCGATACAAATTGGTTTAAGCAAGTAATGTAAAATAAGATGTATTTTTAAAGTTATTTGTACATCTAAATTGACTTGTACAACGATCTTTAAAAAAAAAGAAGAAACCAGTAATGTGCATTTGCTTATGGCTACACATTTTTTTGTATCAAAGGTAAAGGTTGTAACCATTCTTTTTATTACTATAACGGAAATGCATGTACTTTTATAAAAACACGCTTGAAATCTTTTTGTTGCTTTGTCCTTAATTGTACTTTATTTACATCTTGTAAAATAAGATTTAAAATTTTTTTACTTTGTGTTACCATTTTATAAAAAAAAAAAAATATATATATTTTTTTAAAAAATGTAATCAAGAACAATTTAGAATTTATATTCTATCATATCATATAGGTTAATCAAATTTAAAAATTTATCAATAAGTCACTTAATAAATCAATATTTTATCTTCACAATATTTAACAAACATCTGCAGTTCATACATAAAGATACGGACACTGATGCATTTATTAAATTACATTTTTTTTAAATAATTAATTAATTGCAGGCAGAAGTAACAACAATTATGAATATATTATATAAAAATCATTAATTTATGTAAAACGTATATATTAACTCCGCTCTCTTACCAATATCAACAAAAAACATCTTATCCAATGTATTATAATCATATAATTTTATAAAAAATTTGTTATTCTCAGTATCTAACTAATCCCCTCATATTTTCCTCCATTTTCCTATTTATCCACAGGAAAATCCACACAACGATTTTAAAAGCATACCCGCAGGCCTATGGTGGGCTTTAGTAACAATGACTACAGTCGGCTACGGCGATATGACTCCAAAGACGGTATTGGGCATGTTCATTGGTGGACTCTGCGCTCTTGCTGGTGTCTTGACAATAGCCCTTCCGGTACCTGTCATTGTCAGCAACTTCAGTATGTTTTATTCTCATGCTCAGGTAATATTAATGTATGTCTGTATATGAGTATGTATGTATGCATGCATGAATGTATGAGTTTGTTCTACTTTTGTAAAACGACCAACGACGACTCTTATTTTATTTTTCTTTTTATTTTTTTTTACCTTTGGCAAAAAATAGCTTGCAACATTCGATATTTCACGAGAAAAATATCGTTATTTTTTTTACTTTCTGCTAGTCGTCGATGGATAAAGGTGATTTTCAATTTTTCTTTTTTTTTTGCTTCATACCTTTTACTACGTAACCTTTATTTTATTTTATTTTTGCTTTCTTTCTTTCTTTCACGGAGGTATACACAAAAGTGATAAATTGAGAAAGTTCCTTTGTACAGGCAAACTGCCCTGTGTGCGCCGCAATGAAATATACACCAGGTACTTTTTATTACTTGTTTCAAGTTTATAGGCGTGTGCTCTCTTACGTTTTTTTTTTTTTTTTTTTTTAAAGCTTTACGGCGATACTGAGAGAAAGAACACAAAGGAAAATTAAAGGAAAAAAAAGAAAAAAGAGATTATTTTTTTTAAAGAAAGGTTGAGAAATACTGGTTTTTCTCTCTTGTCGCTTGATCAAATTAATTCTTATGCAAACAAGAAAGCCGTTTTTCTTAGATTTTATTTTGCCTTTGTATAGTTTATTATTTTAGGCTTTACCAAACAACCACTGGACCAAAAGGAATAACAATTTTTCGTATATTAACAAGATTTTAAAATTCTTAAAAAAAAAAATTCTCTCCTCATTCTATGTTATTCACAATTAAAAAAAAATTATTAAACGATATGGTAACAGCACAAAAGCCAGTTTGCAAAAAATAAAGTGTGGTGATCGCAACATAGTTTATGAAAAATTTATTTCATACAATTCCCTAACTTTACTATAAAGATGAGTCGAATTTAGTCAAATTCTTAAAAAAGAAAGAAACGAAAGAAGTACACGTATAAATTAAAAAAAATAGAATTAGCAAGCGGCACATTCAGGAATCTGCGTGGAAAAACGCACCAGTTTAAAAAGATTGTATTATTTTTTTTTTCATCCTGCCAATCTAAACTAGTTAAGAAGAATTAATTGAGACTATACAAGTCCTTGTACTTGGACGAATCAGTTGCTGGGCTTGGACGAAAATTAGCACAAGTCGTTATAAAATAATTAAGTATTAAATTTAATAATTTTAACTGAATTATCTTTAATTAAATTATGCGTTACTAAATTTTGTTAAAAGTGAGTGCAAATAAGTATTTTTTGAAAAGAAAAAAAAATTAATTAAAAGTAGTAAATAAATTTTTGTTCCACGACAGGAACTGGTGCTACTCTTCGCCCGAGTGCTACGCCTTTTTTTCAGACAACCGGGGTTACTTAAACTATTTACACTATATTTGTCTTGTGAGTGGAGTGATACGTGTTTTATTTATTTATACTTTTCATTTAATAAAATTTTAAATCAATCACAAAAAAAAACAAATTCTCATCTTTAGGCGCGTAGTAAATTACCAAAGCAGCGTCGTAAAGTATTACCAGCCGAGATGCCACGTAGAAGTAGTCGTTTCAAATTGGGAGGTCAAGGTGCCCAAGAGACCAGCCAGAATCAGCACTACCTCACACCTTTGGCAAGTCCAAATCGAGCAGCCGCACCACTTATGCCTCGGCCGGCTACAATAGGACTTGAAGACGGCCTTTATCATCAACAGGTCTGTATATATACTTTTTTTATCAAGATTTGTTTCGAATTAGGTAAATTGCTATTTTTATTGGGTTAATGCTAAGTTTTGTAGAATGACAAGAATAGATATTGCTAGATATAGTATATGGTAATTTGTAGGAATAGAATAGAGGATTAATGTAGCATTGTACTTATTCAATTACTAATAGTTGATGGTATTGCTTTTGGTTTAATAAATACTAATAAAATGTAATTAGGAAAAATTACTTAGAATTTTAATCCGATTTGATTGAAATAGTGTAAGAGACTTATTTATATATCCTTAGAAAGCATTTTTTTAAATCTATAGATTAAACCAAAAAATTTATAGGGGAGACCTGCAATATTTTTTATATAAATTATAAAAAAAATTGTTATCGTACCTATATATTGCATAGATTATCTATATGTAAGTTTTAGTCTAAAAGTATTTCTAGGATTGATAATATCGACAGATTTGTAAAAAAAGATTTTTGAAGTCAATTTTTGATTTTATTAAGATATAAATTTAGATATATTTTGTAACAATATTAATAAATGATATAAAAAATGTGTTAGAAATATTGTACTAAATTTAATTCAGTACTAGAAGTAGGTAAGCGCGCGTACCGCGCGCGCGGATTTTTTTGTTATTGCAGTTGACAACGAATTTAGCAGAGAATATAGATATGCAGTTTAAAATTGGCCAATAAGAGCACGAATAAAATGCTGACAATATGGCTGCTCCCTTCGGCTCATCTCCTTTTTAGAATAGGATAATCAATCGATTAATCATGAAAAAAGTTTATTTCTGATTTTTTTTAAACAATAAAGTATTATCGGTGCTCCCAGCAAAACAGTCACAGCAAAATGGACATCGAATACCATTCAGTAAATTAATTGTAAAAATCTTATTGGAAACGTAATTTGTGTGTAAAATAGTATGTAAGCGAGTATATAAGTTTGTGTTGTTTGATAATCTCTTGTCTGGCGCGAGTAAACGTTCCCAAATGATCCAGTGTATTGGACCGCGTAAAAATTTTCCCCGACTAACTGTAGAACAAGCGCATAAAGAACCCTAAGGAAGGCCCCTTCCTTCAGCTTCTTTAAGCAAACCTCCTAAATATTGTTTTTGTAAATTAGAACTTAGAGGTACGAAATATATCCTGTAGCGGACGACCTGGGCATCGTCACTGTAAACCAAATATCTAAAAAGCCTAAATAATATCAAATTGAACGATTTTCATCATAAATTCCTAAAGAAGACGACCTTGGCTCCGTCATCGTCGTCCTGCCACCTAGACATCAAAAAATCCTTACTAAAGCCATATATTGATATATAAAGTTATATAATTATAATATTCTCGTGTTTTCTTTATCTTTTATATGAAAAATCTTGTTTTTAAGATGATTAAAAAAAACATATCTTTTATAAATGGAATAGATTTTTGATAAATTTTGAAAAGAGTCAAGAAAGAAGACCTATGAATATTTCTATTCCATTTATAAAAGGTATGTTTTTTCTATTCGTCTTTAATTCAATATTTTGTATAGGAAAATTGAACAAAACTGTAGAATATTATAATTATATAATTTTATATATCAATATATGGCCATAATGAAGATTTATTAATGTCTA
>JAPYZE010000675.1:0-33215 GCA_030522805.1 Leptomastidea abnormis
TATGTATTAAGAAATGGTATTTGAATTGTACGAAAATGTATACACCAAGTCCGTTTTTCTGGACCTGTATGGTTGAAAAACTAATAAATAAATAAAAAATAAAATGAATTATTCAAAAATTTGAAATACGTCATGATTTTTATTAGAAAGGTAATAATGAAAAGTATGAGATTATTTGCAGAGTATATCATTAATTTATTGATATTTACAGGTACATAATGGTACAGATATACCTAGCGGCATGAGCAAATGGAGGAACAAATAAGAACACTGTGTCCTTTATTCAATAATTTTTTTTTTTTTTTTTACGTGATTCACAAAGCAATTGTGACACTTGTTTTCTTCCATTTAATCTTATGCTTTACGTCGTCCCTTCCTTCTTTTTCTTTTTTTTTTATATATATTTACATTTTTCGCAGGATCTCACACCCGCTTACTTATTCTTCGTCGCTCGAACACTTGTGTGCGGTACAGAAGTTCGCTGAAATCGGCCAAACTGAAGTCGCTAATATACTTGCTCTCTCTCTCTCTCTCTCTTCTCACATTCTCTCACCCACATTTTTTGTCTATGTATTGCGCAAGTAGTTTCTTTTTTTTTACTTTAAATTCTTTTTTTTTTACTTTTGCAATGCATAATTACGAGAAAGACGCATCAATAAAAGTATATTTATTTGTTTCGTCTACAGCGCACTTTCGTTAAAGAACATCGTTGGAAGTTGCACTTCGCTTTTTTTTTTTATTGCACTTCTGTGATTTTAAAATCAAATTTTTTGATAGTACTAATGTCGTCGTCGTTGTTTTTTCTCAATCAAAAAGTCTTAATTATTATAAAAATTTTACACTTCTAAAAGTGCACATAAAATATTTTATTACAATGAAAGAGCAGAAAATCATTAATTATTTTTCATAAAGTCATTGTTTTATTAAATTAGTTATTTAACTGCACCAGTCTAATTGTGTTAAATATTATAACGTAATGAATGCTAAAAATCCTAATCTAATTAGGAAGATAAACACGGATATCAATCATTTAAAATATTTAAAAGTTTAAAAGCTAAAGTGAGAATACATATTTTTATAAAAAAAAATATATGTAAGTTGATACATAAATGTAATAAAAAGCTCTCACAGAGTTTCTATTTTTTCAAGAAAATTAAATTCATGAATTTATTATAAGAATAAAATATATAAATTAAGAAAAAATAAAAATTGTTTATGTTAAAATTGTTTTTCAAATAAATGGTTTTATAAAGTTATCAATAAAAGTATGAATTTAAACTCTTGCAATCTAAAATACACACATATAAAAAAATGAAATATTATTTTATTTTTGCATTGTTTCCTCCACTTACTTTTGTTATAAATAAGAATCGATCGGAATATTTTAAAGTTATTCGTTAAATGCTTTTAAACGGCAAATTCAAGATATATATTATATAAAATCACATATAAACAAATGTACTTTGAAACTATAAAAGTTATCAATCAGTTAAAATCAAAAAAAGCGTTTAACAAAATTTCCAACGGCGTTCTATTAACGTGTCGACGAATTGCGCGCAAAGTGCAATTGAATTACATTTTTTTTTTTTTTTTTTTGGAAAGTATTAGACGTACCAATGAATTCTCAGACGGAAAGTATTGCAGCTTTTCGTAAGTCGTAATAGTACGTTGCATATTGCATGACGAGTCGAGCTTTGCGACGAACATTACACTTAAATATAGAGCATGCAATAGTATAAATTACAATATATATATATTGATTTCTTTTTTCGTGTATTTTTCTTTAACATTTTATCATTTAAAATTATTATTAATCTCAACTGGCTTTTCAAATATAACATCATAGTGGCAGTTCGTCAATTTTGTCTATTAGTTAAAATTAAAATTTTTAAAGAATGTACTGTTGTAGCTTGCTAAATTAAAAATGTGTTTATATATTGTTATATATAGTGAACGTAAATATGTTGTAAAATAATTAGTAATTTTAAATGTAATACTTGAAAAGCCAATTTAAGAAATAAACTACTTTGCTAATGTATTTTATTTTTAATATTATTAATTTTTTTTTTTCATTTTTGACTCTTATATCTCACCCTTTAAAGCCGATCGCAACGTACAAACGCAATTCAATCGCTATAATTTACGCATTTTTTTGTATTTTTTTTTTTTTTCATTAATCTGCACAATTTTGTATTCGCGCGTCACAATACTTGCGCTTACATAATTCACTATAAATACATGTTAATTAAAAAAAAAATTAACGGATGAAATTTAAACATACATTTGACTGTATGTTCATACAATACAAAAAAGAGAAGGTGAAAATTGCCAGGAAATAGAAGAAGAAGAAGAAGAAGAAAGATAATAAAATTACAATAGTTAAATTATAAATAAAAGCTAGTTTATCCAGCATCAGCACTTCACACCGAAGCTGTGCCGCGAACTGGCATTTTTAATTCATCTAAATAGATTTTTCGTCATTACATAGGTACAAATTCACTATTAAAACCTCAACATTTTTTTTCTTTTTTTTCGGCATCGTTATCGTTATCACGATTAAATCTATTAATTAAATGAACACTTAAAGAATCCTTTCATATAATTACTCCGACCTTCAGCTCTTTCTCGAATTTTATTATTATCTCCCTCTTTCTGTTTCTGTACTTCTTCGTTTAAGAAAATAAATCTCAGAGAGATGATAATATTGGCATCGAGAACGAGCGAAGATGAGAGAATTGTCAAAAGACTTATCGTGACGTTTTTTTTTTTTCGTATTTAATCTTTATGAATTTTTTTTATTCTCGTGTATTTATAACGTAGTCTCATTTTTAATGCGTATATCCTACAATATTATTTAATATTTTTTTAATATACACAAGTATTTCGGCGTAATTTTTAAAGGAAAACGAAGCTATACTTTATTTCTCTCTCTCTAGGGCTTTGCTATCGAGATTCGCAAAAGTAAGAAGTCATCGCCTCCTTAAAAATGTAACTGTATTTTTTATTTTTACTTTTATTTGCCTAAACTCGTTTACGTTTAATTGCTATCACACTTGTTTTTTTTTTATATTTTAAAAATTTTTTTTAATTCAAAGTTATGCATTGTAACAAATTCAGAATTTTCAGCAATTTTTTTTTTGTATTTAGCTTTTTTTATTGTTTTCTTGCTTCTCATTCAAAAATGATTAGACACTTTTTTATATTTTTTATGAAAAAATCATTTTTTTAGTTATGAACAACTCTATGATATTAGTTCAATGAATTTCTTTCTTTGACAAGTTGCAAAAATGGTATCTATTCAGCTATTACTCAAATATTATTATTATTTACAGTTTAAAATATTTTAATTGATGCTTGCTTAATCAGTGAAAAAAATTTAATTTAATCACAATACAGTAGTTGTTTTTTTTTCTCAGCCTATTTGTAACACTCGAAGTGATATTTATTATGCTTCGAGTTGAGAATTTGTTTTAAGTTGTGTAAAATTTTATGTACAGTGCTTGTCTTTTTATTCTAGACTTACTTATAAGTATAACAATTCGGTCGCCTCTTTAAGCATGAAGAGAAATGATAATGTAACAATGATCGTACAAAAGTATAATAAAAATGGTTAATTTATTTATGTAGGCCATTTGTAAAATAAAATTAATCTTTTTAATCTCTATTTTTATGAAAATCATCAAACAACTTTTACATTTAATAATTTCTAATATTTATCAGCGTAATCAAAATATTAATTTTTCACGTCTGAAACAAAACTTTATAAATAAATTTGTCTAGTAATTCTAAATTACGAAAATTAACAATAATCTTTAATTTTTTTTTTTTTTAATGATTTTTGTATCATTAGTAGTATATATGACGTTTAATGCTATCACGCATTTTCAATAAAAAGTTTTACTTAGACTTTACTTTTTTTTTTTAGAAAAAAACAAATTGCTCTTATTTATGCAGACACGATTTTTTTTCGATTTTAATCTACATATTTAGTTTTATCAAGTTTCTGATAGTCATTTGCAGTCTCAGTCGAGAAGTTACATATATGTATAATAATTTATCCTACAGCAAAGATAAAAGAGAAGTGCTGCACGCGACTTTTATTTTCAGCTTTTCGAACATTGAGCATCCGCATTTTGTGGATAGTAGTTATCAGTTCGTATAAGGTTAATGACAATGATGTTTGTTTATGTACATACAAAACTATATTTATAGAAACAAACAGGTTTATTTACATTAAAAAAAAAAATCTATGCACTTAAGCTTACAAAGTTGACAAAATAATTTACTTAACAACTTGTTATCCAAGCTACAATCTCATACGAAATTTATACTTTCAACTAATTATTTCGGCCTTTAGCAAGGTGAAATTATGATAACATGATAAACACATGTATCAACAACTATTACTTGTAAAAAAAAATAATTAAATACCGTACAATCGTATTCATCACGCACGCCTTTAAACAAGGAAAATAATCTACAAATGAAAAAAAAAAATACATATAAATTACGAAAATGTGACAAATAAAGTCGATAATCGAGCTCTATAATTATAAAATAACTCAATATTTTTAAACAAAATTCTTATTTGGTATATAAAACAATATATTTATCTCTCTTTTACTCCATCAAAATATTTCCAATGAACCCATAAGTTAAATTAAATTGTTGTAGGCGTGCGCGACAACAGCGAGAATGAAATTAAAAAAAAAAAAAAAAAACAAAATCACTCCTAAAACATAATGACTTTTAATTGCCACTTTCTGTGTTTAATTTGCTACACAGCACGCGTATTCTCGCTTTTTTTTCATTATTTTATTTTTCTCGCCTTGAAAATAGTGCTGCTATATGTGAACATAAGGCAAAACTCGTTCCCATACTCAGTCTCGCACTCTCTCGCTCTCATATACATACATACACACGCACACACATACACATATACATTTCACATATGTTCTTGGTATCTTTCTCGCAAATCTAGAAGACGTTTAAGGAATGCGCCCGCAAAATATATATCGTTTCCTTTATTTTTTGTTTTTTTTTTTCAGTTTTCGGTACTTTTATAATTATTATTTATTAATTGTTTTTTATTCTTCTATTTTTTCTAAGGTTTTGCTCATATTATTAATGTCCTGTTTTGTTGACGCTCGTCGACTTGTCAACTCCTATAGTCGCACGGAATGGACAATCGAATAGATACAGAACGGCTGGCAGGAGAGATGCAAACAACCATTTGAGCCTGAGTTACATGTACGTACATGGGCCTTACACTTTAGAGCAGATTTATTATATGTGTACATATATAATTGGGCATTGATAATAGCGGACTCGCTGCTCCATAGACACGCAGGTATCCGCACTTCGTGAATGACGAACTTTATTATCTTAATTGTCTCTGTTACTTTTTTAAATAACTTTTCAACGAAAACAAGTCACGTCTTCGTTCTTATTTTTTTTCTTTTTGCTCTGAATCTCGAATTATTTTTCAGTTTTTTCCTTTGTTTTGTCGGCGACATTTGAATGTTCCGTTTCACGTGTACGTCATTCGATCACCCTAAAAAGATAGTTTCCTATTTAATTCCCTTTTTTCTGTTTTTGCTAGTCATATAATGTATTTTACTAATTTGTCATTGTCATTAATTATTGCAAAATCAGAGATAAGCGATTTAATATAGTGTTATAATTAATAGAACAAAAATTATAATTATTCTGACATGTTTAAATGAATTTTAATGAATTAAAAATTTTGAAAATAAATAAATCTTGAACAGTCATGAAAAAAGTTTTCATATCTCTGATACCTTCTTCATGCAGTTTTGACAAATGAAGCGATGAGCAAAGTTATTTGATTGTTGAAATCGGTTTTTTTTTCAATAGTTTATTTTTATTTATTTAAATTAAATTTTTTTTAACATAATAGAAACTTTCAATTCTTTACTTTTCGCAACATCTGCCATAAACATTGGGCAGAGATGAATCAAATTAAAGTAATATCTTAATTTATTTTAATCTTTTATAAATTAATCATCTTTAGTAAAATTCGTAATCAAGTAAATTTATTTATTTTAAATATTAAGTATAAAGTTTCTTTAACACCGATTCATCTCTAAATAGACATTTCAAATATTAATTTAAAAATCAACATTGATGAAAATCAGAATGGAAAGTCGACAACACAAATCGCGAGCTACAAATATTTATGCAGGACTGGGATTTAAAAAAGTAACAGATAAATTAATCGTAGAAGAAATCCTTGTATGAAAATTCAAAAGGAGACGTTTGAAGAGTATAGGAAGAATCAAAGGAATATTTCAGAGTTTTACACAATATCGTCATATGTAGGTCTTTGATGAAAATAAAATTGTTTACGATGCACCAAAAATTAATCTCAGAAATGAATTATCTATCTTTTTTCTACCTTATTGATTTTATGAAAAATTTATAAAACGTTTTATAAAGTAAAAATCTATCAGATGATATAATATTCCATTTGAATGCAAAAGATTAATTTCATATAATTTTACAGTTTTATTTAAAGTTTATGACGAATTTTGGTATTAGAAGCATTTGATTTAATAATATAAATTCGTTTAACACAGTTAATTCGTCAGTAATTGACTGATACACAAGAAACTTTAAAAATCATATTCTATTAGTATAATTCAAGTTTAAATAAATACAAACACGTGTCTTAAAAAATTAGTAATTTTATTCATTAACAAATAAAATACTACATGAATGAAAAATAGTTAAGAAAATAACATGTTTGAATTGTTTTGGATTAATTATAATGGTACTTTTTCATGCTTACATTGTTAAATGCTATTAATATTGTTATTATCACTAAGTAACTAATCTTTATAGATCATAAAAAATTGCAAAATTGTTTTACAAATATCACAGGAATTTCAAGTACACTTATCCTACAATTAATTGAAAAATATTTTTAAAGTAAATAATAATACTTTCAGAAATATTATAAATTTACCAACATAATGCTTCCTGTATGATTAAATTTTAATGTTTTTTTTTCTTTTCTTTTTTTTTTTTAATTTAGATTGCTTAAATTTAAGCAATTTAATTTTGTTAAAATTTTTATATCACTTAAGTACATGCATTTTTTATTTATTTCAGAATTTTCTAAATAATTTTATCAAAATTGTGCCAATAAAAAAAACATCAATTAAAGATTTACAAAAATTGCACTGTCTTATTTTTTAACATCCTCTTTAAAACGGTTAGAATATCAGTCAATTACTAGGATATTGCTACCGCGTCTAGATAGGATCATCGTAAAATCTTAAAAATTAAAGTGAAAAATATGTCTATTTACAGCGAGCTGGATTCTCGAAGAAAATATACAAAATTAAATATATTTGTTGTATGAAAGAATCTATGTACAAAGTGGTCTATTTTAAATTTTCCTATCACGTGAGCATCTCGGTAAAAAAGGAGCACCTCGACGACCTAGTTATTTATAACGGCTTTTTTCCTTTCAATAGTGAAATTTCGGGAACGAACCGTAGCTCATAGGCACGAATTTCCTCGGATGTCCCTCGACGGCTTCACCCGAATCCGTTTTAACTTCGACGGCTTCATAAAATCGGTCCGGCTTGAACATAGAAATAAAGACTCGGTTAAGAAGCTATCTCTGAGTTAACGTCACAAATTCGAGAAAGGAAAGAAAGGAGAGAGATGAGGAAGCGTCATCTGGCCACATTATTCTCGACCTCCCCCTTGCCTTTTCCGAATCTAAAGTTTTTCGTCGTAAACTTTAAAGAAAATGAATTATTATCATTATTTTCATTAACTAACAACATATAAGCCATTCCATTACCGATTGAGTAATAATAAAATTTTATTACTTTGACATGTGACATGTCTAGTCTACTTTTACTTTAAATATTACTCATTCGATAAAGGATTTAACCAATGGTTTCTTTATATTTATAAACGTAAATAATAAAATAAATAATAACGTGCAAGAAGAGCAAAATATACAAAGAAATTTAGTACCAACAAAAAGAAGCATCGATCTACATTACTGACGAATTGAAAGATAGAGTAAACATATACATAGCACAAACAAGATAGGACAATGAGCAAGGTCTATAACAATTTAAATATAGATTTCAAGAAATCATGCAGGATAACGATATCTTAAAATCTTGAAGAAAATCAATTTTGTTTCTAGTTTCTATACTTTGTAATCATATAGTACATTACCAAAATTACTACTTAAAACTAAATAGTCAACGTGCAGGCACTACTGAGTAAATGGCGTTAAAATAGTTTAGGTATCGTTTATTTATTAGTTTTTTGTTCGGTCTCTTTAAATTTCAACCTGCTACTTATTTTCATTTATTTATATCTAGTGTAATAAAATATTAATAAATTAAATTACATTTTTTTTTACAAAATTTTTATATTATCACATTTTTTTTTCATTTTCTCACATAAATATTCTAGTGTCGCAGTTATAAAATAAAAAATTTACTTCCTGTAAGTATATATAAATATGTATATTAATTTAAATATCAGAAGGTATTTAAAGATAAAGACGCAAACTAAATTTCAAGCAAACTGATTATATTGTTGAATTTCATTAATATATATATTTTTTGTTCTTATCATTTCTATTCATCGAAAAGTTTATAAGACTAAAAAAACTCCACAACCGATTTGTTTACATGTTTTAAAAATAGTGTATATATGTATATTTATAGACATACTGTAAAATGTACACACGCATTCATACATACTACTTACACATAGAAAAAGTCTATTAGTCTTTTTTACAAAAAGTACTTATTTTCTGATAGAAAAAATAAAACCTTAAATGTCCTGATTAGAACAAATGTAATAATATATTTATAAATATAATACACAGATATCTAAAGTATAAATCACAGTCGTTAAAAAAAAAGTCCTAAGCACGTTGCACAAGACAAAATTTTAATCTAATTAAACTCTTGTATTGTCCATGTCATAACACTCTATGAAACTATATAAGATAAAAAACCTTGCGTTCAACGTAGGTCAATGGAGTAAAGTATTAAAAAATTTGTAACATTTTATAAAATTGTTACATGAATATCCCAATATTTGACCACTTAATGTATTATTTTAACTAAAACCACAATAAGAACAGAAACACAAAATAGTTTAGAATGGTATATTTTAGCACATTTTTTATTTCATTTTTAATATGTAAAATAAATAATTTTAGCATAAAAAAAATTCTTTTTTAGTACAAGTTGTAATATATCAATAAAAAAAAATTGGAAATCGTAATAAACTCTTTTATTAAAAAAATAAACTTTACATTCACTGTTTCGCTAAATACTATTATTATGCGTGATCATTTACTGGGATTGATCTATCAACAAGAAATTCAACAATTGGCCTAAGGCAACAAATAATTATTGCACAACTGAAAATAAAATGCTGATTGTACGATTGGCGATAACTTTCTAATATTTTGCGTATTTCGACTTGACTGCATGATTCGCGCGTGCATTTATCAAATGCTAGGGACTTGACAATCTCATCATATCGAAAAAATATAAATCTCTATGAAAGTCGATCAAGTGTTCAAAGGTGACTTGGTCCCCTTACAACAACTAAATAATTTAATATTTTATACAATTCAAACGTTTTCAGCATTTGACGTGCTGTAATCGTTTTATCAAGCTATTCGTTTTATCTACAAAACTAAACGTTCTACTGTTCTAATTCATAAAACATTACCTGAAATTAAACTAGATTTTCTCTTTTTTTTTTTTTTTTTTTTCAACTAGATTTTTATGTCAACAAAAATTTACGTGACAATTCTTTTTTTTTCTATTTTGATAGAAAATTTTCTTTTTTTCATTTTATAATTTTTTTTTTATTTTATATCGGAGACATTTCATAGAAATTACCGATACACTAGTATATTAAAAATTCTACAAGTAAAAAATTAATTTTCCAAGATTTTAAGCTACCGTGCACTACTTATAAAGGTAAGTTCTTAAGATGCAAACAAAACATCAGTCGCTCACAGGCACAAACAAGCTAAACAACAAAGAGATGCGCCGGTTTTCTACAGCGTTCAAGAGTAAACGCGTGAGGTTGCGAAAAAAAATTAAGGAAGTAGAAAAAGAAAAATTATTCATACAATGATACATCTACAACTAAGAGAGAGAGGCTAGGCTTGGCAATCTGAGTTTTACTACTGAAGGATCGTATTGAAAAGCTCATACAAGAAGAATGTTTGTTGAAACAAAATAAATGTCCATGTCAATAATGGTATTACTTATATAACAATTAATTTTTTTGTTTATGCATTATGTACATCAATCTTAGGCTATGCATATAAATAATTTTTATATTGTTCATGAATTTTCTTTAACATTACATTATATCTTTTAATAACTATAGAACATTCCAAATAACGAAAAAATTTTTAGTGATCAAAATTAAATATTGTAATTGGACTAGATTTAGAATCTAAAATTTTCAGCTACAGTTTTTTCAATAACCAAGATTACCATTAATTTCTTAAGAAAGCATTATTTGTACTACCGCGACTCGTGCTTACAAATTGTTTTTTTTTTGTTCTGTTTTCTTTGTATAATGTGCAAAAAAAGCATTGTCTTGCTTAAAAGAGAAAAAACATTCTAGTTTAGTATGAGCTTATCATTAAAGAATATAAGAAAGAATAAATTTAACTGGACTTAGACTCTCGTACATATAAATAAAGTATAAGAATATGTATATATAAATATCTATAAAAATATTGTAAACAGAGGTGTATGACAATAATAATCGTCATCGGCTTTTACTCGGGTGGTGGAGGAGGCGGTGGTGAAGAACTGGGAGGAGGACCGTTTGGAAGCGGGGGCGGCGGCGGCTGCTTTCCAACGAATTTGGGAGCATCGCTCGGAGCAAGAGTTTGGCTCTGAGAGGCGATCAACGGTGGCGGCATGCTAGTGTCGATCTGCCCATCGGCCGTCATCATGAGGCCGGCCGTTGTGTACATGGCATATTGTTGCTGCTGCTGTTGTTGTTGTTGCTGCTGCTGGTACTGATAGTACAACGCCGGATCGGCGTAGACACCGGCCGGCCCGTAACCAACGGCTGCAAACACTGGAGGTGCAGCCGCCGCCGACGGATAATTGAAGAAGGGATGATGCGTAGGGGGACGGGGATGGCGCAAGAAAGCTGGCAGTGGCGGCGACTGGCGCTGCTGCTGGTAGCCACGGAAGCCAGGCTCGCCACGCAGGTGTTGCTGGGCTAGCGCGTACTGCGGCGGATACGGATACGGGGGCGGCCGGGGATGGCCAACCCCTCGTCCGACTCCACGTACCTTGTTACTGCTGCCCGAATTGTTGTACGGGTTGTGTCGGCCGTTTTGTCGCTCATTCGGCCGCTGCTGTTGCGGCTGTTGCTGTTGTTGTTGCTGCTGCTGCTGTTGCTGTGGTTTCTTGGCTGGAGGCGCTCCCACAACCATCGATCCGTCCATTCCATCACTCCGCTCGCGCTTCCTGTTCACGCCGTCTAATTGCTGTTGGTTGGCTGCTGCCTGAAGGTCATTGTTTCTTAACAGCTCGTGGGCGCGTATTTTCAGCTTGAGAGGAGCTTGCAACTGGGGTGCGCTTGGTTGCGGCTGCTGTAGCGCCTGGGACTGCTGCAACTGTGGTCCGCAAACCTCGGTACCCTTGAGTCGTTCTTTTGCTATCTTAATTTTGAGACTGCTACTAGGCGTGCTGCTGGACGAGGTACCGATCGATTCGGTGCTGAGGTTAAGCTTATCTTTAGGTATGGTGATTTTGATGGGCACTGTGCCCGACGGATTGTTGCCGCCAGTGCTGTTGCCCTCATCAGTCTTATCTTTCTCTCGGTCGCTTTTATCGCGATGGTGCTTCTCTTTATCTTTGTCTTTGTGCTTATGCTTATGCTTCTCTTTCGACTTTTCCTTCTCTTTATGTTTGTGCTTCTTCTCCTTCTTCTTCTTCTCGCTTTTACTGCGGTGTTCCGATTTTTTTTCCTCGGCACTTACGAGTGATGCCGAGGTGACGATTGGAGCACTTGGCACTGTGACGGATGCATTAGTCGTCATAGTACCCGGAATGTCAACCGTACACTGTATTGGAGCGACAAGCTCGCTCATGTCCACAGTGGAGGGCAGTATAGGTTCGGGAGGTATTTGTTGCTGTTGCATTTGAAGGGAAATTTTGTCCTCCACAACGGATTGTTGCTGCTGTTGCTCGTAACTCGGAACTTGCAGTAACGAGGGCATTGGTGCTAGAGGTTCCTGCAGAAGTGCGCTTATACTTTGCGCAGACTTATGAGGCGAGAAACTTTCTTGCTTCATGCTGCTAAGCTCAGGCTCTGTTGGATGATCAGCCTTGACCACAGTTTCTTGAAACGATAAAAAGTCCATAACTTTGTTCTCTGGTCGTGAATACATTAGATCCGAGGGTATTTCGTTACTCAACAATTGATCAGGCAGTTCAGGCTTAACAATAAAAGTCGATGGATCCATGAGCGAGAATTCCGATTGTTTTGCAATACTAGAGTGCAATCCGTTTGTCAGGCTTGAATTTTGTTGAATTTGAGGCTTGGATCTTTGATTAGAAGAAATCAATAATGAATCTGCGCCATCAAAAGGTTCAATTTTGGGTTTAATGTCAACGAGTGCAGCAGCAGCAGTGACGTTTTTACTATTTAACGAGTTATTCATAAGATCGGGCATACGATTGGCACTTGGTCCTGGCGCATCCGGCACGCTAAAGCCCATAAGTCTTCTGGCAGAATTATCTGACCCCTGTGATTTCAAATCTTGATCAATATTATTAGTTATCTCGGCATTAAGTCGATGCTGCTTCTGCGAGGAGGTAGGATTGAAGCTCAAACTGTTCGACAATCTTTGCTTTTGTTGCATTGAATCCTGCGTCATCTGCATCGCGCCAGGCGATACAAACGACGAATAAATATCTTGCTTTGGCACGACAGGCGGCGTTTTTTGCTTTTGTTTCAGCCTCTGTGTGTGAGAAGACTCCCTTGCCGTTGTTGGCACAGGTGTTTTCTCAGGGCTAAAGAGCGAGCGGTGCTTGTTTGGCTGCGTCGGTACTACGACATTGTCTTGTTCCGAAATACGCGGTTTCTTTTCCGTTTTCACGTCGTCAAGATTGTTAACCAAACTAAACGATGACGTAGCGGAAGTCGATAAATTACCATTTTTACCCTGGCTAGTTTTAGAGCTCGACAAAGATTTTTGTGATGTCTGAGATGCTGAAACGGGAGCATTTGGCGACTTTTCCGTGGTAAAAGCCGTTTGACCGACGTTTAACATCTTAGAATCAGTGCCAGTAAGAGATGGTAACGAAGCTTGTGACGAATTGGTAGTGGGTATCGGTTTTTCCGCCTGGTGTCCGTATTTCGACGGATGATGCGACTGTTTAAGCATCATTGCCGCATACTCTTCTTTAAGCACCTCAGCTCTTGGCTTTGGTGGTGGCAGAGGTTTTTCTATTAGTTTACGTACTTCCTCGGATCGCTGCTCAAGAATGTCAGGCTTTCGCGACAAAGATGTTCTCGTTGGATCAGCGAATTTAGGATACGGTTTCAAGTCCTTTTGTTGCTTACTGTGCCTTTGATCAGCACCGTGCATTTTGTGTAAGGTATTATTAAGCTTTTCAGGTGGATGCACGGTTTGTATATCTGCACTCATGTTGCTCAAACTCGTATCAAGAAGATTGTCGAGCGAATGATTGTGAGACGAATAATTACCACTCGACGTGTAGTCCCTTGAAATCCTTTGTCGTTCTCGGTTAGGATCTCGAGTACCACTATTATTACTACCTCCACTATTGCTGCCTGTTGCAGAATGCCTCTGCGACATCATTTGCGACGATTTTACATCTTGTCGAGAGCTATGATGATGGTGATGGTGGTGATTGTGGTGGACGGCTTGTTTCATAGCGTTTGACGAGGAGCTAGAGTGTTTACCAGGTATAGGTACACCAGAGGAAGAACTTTGTTTGTGATGATGCAAATGGTGTTTGCTAGGATCCATATTTTGAGAAGATCCCAAAGCAGCATTGGCGGCTGCCGCTTTTTCACGCTCCTGTCGCTCGCGATTCTTTTCACGGTATTCACGAAGATCCACCGTTCGACCAGACTGAGAAGTTAACTTTTTGCTGCCATCAATCTCCGACCTATCAAAGCTCATTAGCCGATTCGACTGGAAGCTTAATTCGCTGTCAAGATTAGGCGAAGATGGCATAATCTTGCGTGGCTCTGAATCCTGTAATCATTGATTAAGTTTGTTATTTTAGTTTTATTAAAATAGACACATTATAACAATAAATACTAATACGTACGAATGGTGATCTTGATAATGATGACGACGACTGATGTATACTGGGACTTTGGTTTGCAGAAATACTTCGAATTTTTCGTTTAAGCCTTGAAGGACACTTATCAAATATGTGTAGAAACTCTCCTGTGAGTTGGGCCAGCAGTTCGGACGTAACCGATTTGTCCACATACCAGAACCAATTCTTTCCTTCAGCACTTTGTGGAATCTGATAAGAAGACCAAGGAGGCGTAAAACAATTTCTTACAACATCCTCGTTCTTTAGTTTTTAAAAACCTTTACTCACCTCCCAGTTCGACCACTTGCATGCGAGATGAATACAAAAGCAAGCGACAACTGTAGGTTTGTACTGCAGACACATTGTTGTTAGATGCAAGCTGAAAAATTATTTACAATTATTTAATAAAGTTATCGAATATTCTTAGATTTTTTTAATTAAAAACTGAGAAAAAATATGTATTTACCTGTTTGAAGCCATAAAGTACGATGTTTGCGCAAGATCCTTGCTTGCTGTAATAGAAATGTTACAAATGTATTAATTTTTTTTATTCATGACTTTTTATCTATTATAACATACTCAATTAAAAACTTGCTACTTGTAAAAATATTACCTTTCACTAAGTGACAACACCTAACCACATGTGTGTGAGGATGATCAATAGCTACATCAAATCCCAATGTTTGTAGCAAGACATTTTCGTTGAACACTAAGTCTTGTACTTGCTCCAAATACATCTAAAAATTAAAAATATATTTTAACCACATAATGCTATAAAAAATTACTCAATATTAAAAGGCAAAAAATTGATTCTACCTCAGATTTGATATCAATGTCTCCTTTACTGAGACACTTAAATGCCATTCTTATAACGTGTTCTAATTTTCTTGGTTGTTCTTCTACTTTTGCAGCAAGAAAAATGGCTGCTGCTGCTATAGAATTCCTGTGAAATTGGGTCAGCGAATGGAACACATAGAAGCGGTGCATGTATACAATTGCAGTATTGATACATAGCTGGGACCTGGTTTGTAATAATAATTAAATTAAACTAAAAATATTTTATATAGATACATATCTAAAAAATTTTCTTGTAATGTAATAAACATGAAAAATTTAAAGCAGTTAAAAATAATTGATTTGTTTAAAATGTTTGTTTTCATAAATTAGCTGTTAACAAGTAGTTTTAAAACATTAAAGCTGACTCAAGCAAGCTGTTGGTCATTAGACTTATGAACATAAATCTAATAGATTTTGGCTCTTGAGATAGAAATATATCTAATATGAGTCAGATATCATTAAGCAACGTTCTAGATACATCAGCCACGGGGAAGAACAAAATGTTGAAGAAGCTGGGCGTTAAGAATCTGACCTGATTCTTTGGCCCCATTAGCAAACCCCCCCGACGAGGTTACGTGGTCGGACCAAGCTAACCTCGGCAAACAACGCGGTCGACGTGTCTCTCTGCAATTGCAACTTAATATTGAAAAAAAACGGACAAAGGTAAATGGATAGATGAACATCCGGCAGTCCACGAAAAAGACGCCAAATCCACGCCTCTAGGTCCACCCACGCATGGCGCATACATGCGTTTAGCAACGTGCTTTCATATATAACAAAAAATTCCATACTAAATAATAAACCAGGTGTGCCCAGGCTTCGAAAATAGCGCAAAAATAAACTAAATTGCTAGAGCTAAAAGCGAAAGATTTTGGGACAGCTGGTAATACCCGGAAGAGAGAGAGCGCGTATGCGTGTATACGACGAGAATTCATCTCGAGTAGGAGCAAAGAATTTGAGAATAGAACAGAGAGTTGGATACTCACACTTGGAGGCGTTGGCCCATGTCCTGGATAAAATTGGCGGCCTGCTGCCGGTAACTCAGCTCCTTGTCTGCGTCGACGCCGCATCTTCTGCTGGGTGTGTTGACGAGCTGATCTTTCGCGAAGTACCATTTTTCGTCAGTCGCCATTTATACGTACACAGTAGTACGAGACTCCGCACGACTGCGGCGGTGGCGGCCACAGCGGTGTAGCTGCAGGAGGAAGGTAGCTGTTGTTGGCGTCGGCGTCGGCAGCGGCCCTGGCGAAGAAGACGTCGGTGGGTGGCTGCAGGTGCTGACGACGATGGCCCCAATGCAGCAACTCCTCCGCCTCCTCTTCGCACGGCCCGCTTCACGGCACTCGCCGACGGGCCTCCTGGCGATGACGTGCACCACATATACACACCCGCGTCACTATTCACCGTGCGTCTTCGATAATTTATGATCTCGCTTGCAGGCACAGGTCCGCTGCAGCAGGCCCGGACTCACTTCACGTGCGCTCGGGACTTCCGCACCTCTGCTACGCTGCTGTTCTGTGGCACCGCGCAAGGCCGCGATCACCACCACCTCCTCTCTCTCTTTCTCACACACACACTCCACAGTCCACACACTCCTCTTTCTCCTCCGTCCCCTTCGTGCAACCACAGTAGTGCGATGACTCGATATATATAAGCTGGCTTCTCTTTCTTTGTCTCTCTTTCCGCTTGACGGCAAACTTCACGCTGCAAACTGCTCTCCTCCGCGCGGCTGTTGGTTTATCCGTCCGCTCGCTCGCGCCGCCAGTTCAGTCGCGCGCCAGCAGTGTTCCGACTATGATGTTGCTCCGGACTCCTTAAAAAATATCTTCGTTATAGCCGTTGACCTGTGAAATGACAGCCGTCGTTAGCAAGACGCAGTTAGGGCTAATTAGCCTAAAGTTACAAGGACGCTCAATTCAGGATTGCAAGCTTCTTAGGTAGGCTACTAATGTTATAAATCATAAATGAGGGGGTGGAGGGTCAGTAAAGGCGTCTAACTCTTAGGCGTCCGAGAGTAAAAGAGAGGGGGGAATCTGTGTGTTTTTGTGCGCCGGAAGTGCAAACGAGACTTCGAGCTATCGAATCCCGTACCTATACTACCTACTGCACCGGTATCGTTTGAATTTGCGCATTTCATGAATTTATTTTGCAAATGGTACCAAATAGTGTTAAAGTGACTCCTCTTTTTTCATTGAGTGGTGGACTCCGAGTTCAGTGATTTTGTGTACGAATTATCAATTATTGCAAACACAACAACAAAGCTTTTTAATATGGATAAATAGGTAATGATTTTAAAAAAGTATATCTTTTTAGCATAATATATATTTTTAACAGCAGAAAATCATCAACTATAACTATTAATGTATACTTGAATTTAAAATAATATCAAATAATTTTTTTAATTCTTCTGGAGCAATTCAATACTTTTTTATTTTAAGTTGAAAGTACTCATTTACAAAATATTATAACTTTTGCATTAAAGAATAATTTATGCTTTTCTAATCTAAGACTTTTAATTAGTAAATGTAAACTATATAATGGATTCTAACTTTGTAATTAATGAATTAAATTACAAACTACAGGGGGTTATACTTTTGTATTATTTAACAGCTTATTACTTTTGATATTTTTAAATAGTTTAATATTAAATTCGGTGAAATTTCTCATTTTTAAGAATTTGTTTTAATAATTGATTTAAATGAAGTTATTAAAAATCTAAAATGCTTCACAAACCTATTAACTATATTTGTCTATAACAGCAAAAAAAAAGAATATTTTTGAGTAAATGCAACTATGTACAAAGATATTTGAGAATTAATTATCTTTAAAATTTTGTTAATACTTTTTATCTCATTGTTTGTAAAATTGCTTGTTAAGTATTCTTATAAATATAAACAAAATAATAAAAAAAACACATTTATTTAATTATAATATTCCACAATTTGAAATTAAATTCTTTTATTGTTTGTCTTAACTTTTGTATATTTTAATTTTTTTTTAATTTGACAAATTATTTTAACTATACAGTTAGGTACTGAGATCAAGTATTAAAAATATTAAAGTGTATACAATTCAGATTAGTTCAGGTTGTGCAAAGCATTTTTCAATTTTTCTAAAAGCAAGTGTGACACGATGTATAATAAAATGTGTAAAACAAAGATAGATTTCTTTATAAAGCATTTTTTTTTATTTCTTAAGTATTTTTGAAACAAAACGAATAATTAACTTGTTGACTGATATAAAATATATGTATATACATGAAAAGTAGTTGAAAACGACCTGATATAAAAAATATATGAATTTTTTTTTACAAAATTATTTTTCTTTTACAACAAATCAATATATAAATAATATACAATATAATTCTTCTTGAAGAAATTTCATAAAATACAAATTATTTTATACATTATAAAATATTAAAAAGTAAAGCATAAAATGATGTTATATAACCTTTGCAGTAATGCTGTAAATCATGAAAAAAGAATTATAGTATGTGGTTCTTTTCTTTTGAATAAAAGTGAAAGAAATCTGTTAAAAAGTAACTGGTTAAAATTTATTCGTCTGAGCTTTTGGGAAATTATTCTACTATAAATTTATCCGTATGTTAACACCTACACTATTATCTACAGTTTCTAAAATTCATCGTAAAATATCATTAAGAAAAATAAAATTTTACTATTTATTTAATAATTTATTTTGGCTAGATAATAAAAATATAAGTATGACTTATAAACCTCAAGAGGGCTACATGAAAAAACTTGAGCATCCACTCGTGTTAATAGGTTAAGATAACTAGGCAATGCAAGGAACACAGTTCCTGGGTCTCAGACTAATAAATTCCAATCAGTAATCATTAAAAAAAGGTCCTTAAATCATTCTTATGAAAAAAAACATGGGAGTAAAAATCATATGTGTCAAAATATTGCAAAAATAGTAAAAAAATCTTCGAAATTTCACCGAAGCACTTGAGAGAGATGTCGCAAGCAAGAAAGAGAACGAGAGAGAGGTGTATATAGGTATCTTCCTCGTCGATGTAAAAATGTCTGCTTTCGATCGATTTCGCGTAACTAGCCCGTCTCAGGGCTGAGCTTTTTCGAGCAAGAAAGAAAAACTATTCCGATCGCGAATAAATACAAGGCGCTCCACGCGCTTATTTACTCCATGTCACTGACGTTTATACGGAGAGCAGCAGCCACAAAGCTGCAGTCACTGTAAAACGGACGAGACTATCTCTCGATGAGGGGGGTAATAAAGGCAAAGCGGTTTCGTGGTATTGCGATAGGTTGCGTCATGCGCTCGGCCGACCCAACATAACCAATAAAGGCCAGAAGGCGTCGACACGAGCCTCTTCTTCGAGCACTCGAGGCCACGCAAAGCCTTATATGGTTCGCAAGATATTTTGGTTATACATGATTATTTTATAGAATAATAAAATAATTATTATAATGTGAATATTATATTGCGGGAAAAAACAACCTTGGTTATGTGCTTATATAGCGCGGGAGCGAGTCCGTTTTCTCTTTACCCCGAGCAGAGCACACGACCAGCGCGCACAAAGAATCAACACACAAGGCGAGGTGAAATTATTAATTTTGCGGGGACGTCGTCCTCTTGCCCCCTTGGGCCGGTTGGCGTTTATGTATATCTATATTCTCGTTGCGTCGTTTAACGAACGACGAAAATCTGTGTATCACGGGGCTTATTATTATTGTTGTTGTTGTTGTTATTGTTATGTTTTTATGCTTAATTTTTTTGTTTTATTTTCCAGAGCAACAAAATGCCTGCACACTTTCTCACCCGTCCCGTCCGAGACGCGCTTTTACGCAAGCGCACACCACACGAAAGGGAGACCACTTCCTTCCCCCCCGTGGAACGCGACAGAGGGGTTTATATGAGAAAAGAAAAAGAACGAGACGGAGATATTATTTTAATGCGTACTTACTCTGTGACGTCATTGACTATACTGCGCTTGCGCGATTTGAATGTTGGGCAAGGGAGGAGGGGAAAGGGGTCGACTGATACGGCGTATATATATAGATATAGCGTTGCGTAGTTAAAAATTAATATCTTATTTTTTTTCTTCTAATTATGAATTTCTAATGTTTCGAAGATTTATATTTTTTTTCTTTCAAATTTTCATTTATCTTTTCATGTCTATCGAGTATTATATTATTTACCAATTGAGAAATGCTTCTTCCTTTGTTATAAAATCATTTTTTTTTTTACCATAAAGAAAACGGGTTACGTTATCTCGATTCATAATAAGCATAAGGAGTCTTCAATGCTATTTATAAATGCTGCGTTGGGTATTATTTAAATAAGATTGGGCTAACTCCAATTTTATTGAGCCCGTCAATCAAGGGCTCACTTTCTCATACCTTATCAGTTATCAGAGAACGTGGGAGAGAAGAGAATAATGAGGCCTTAAATATTATTCATGTTCCATAGCTAATATTATAATCTCACATTACCACCACGAAAAATAAAGAGGGCCCCCGCAAAACTGGCTCTTTCCTGTTCGCGCGCGCTGCTGCAGTCCATCCATATCGCATTCGCGCATACAGAGCGCACTTTATAAGCGCGTTCTTGTAAGCTTCGCATTCTAAAGCGAACCACCGTGGAAGCAAGAACGTCGCGTGTGTGTGTGTAGATTAAATACACGCAGTAATTTTTTCGCGTCCTCCTCATCCGCCGTGTATGTGTATGTTATACCTATATAAAATATGTGTGTGTTGGTGTAAATGTGTTGGTGCGCGCGGGCGGGCGATGCGGTGCGTTATCGAAAACGGAGCAACGAAGATATAAACCGGAGTTTTATCACGGAAAAAGATCTGTTAATCGTTTTATCTGTAAAAAGAAGTAAACTAGACTGTCATCCCGATACACAAGGTCGCGGAGCCTCGAGCGTTAGGTGAGTAACGCGCCCGGGGCAGCGCGCCATGGGAATTAAAATTATTATAATTCTCTCCGCGATTCTTTCTCTCTCACTCTCTCTCGCTCTCTTATATATACTCGCTTTTGCTAAATACAGCGCTCGCTTACGTGCAGCAGCCCTGTAGAAGAGTAGCTACGAGAACAACAGCAGCAGCAGGCAGAGCAGCAACTGCGTCTGACTGTGTGCGTGTGTGACTGTATGTGAGGCGAGGGGGGGCTGCGACGACGAGGCGTTGGCTTCCTCGTCCTCCTCTCGAGTTTTTATATCTCTCACACACTCCTTTGCTCTTTCTTTCTTACTTTCTTATATTTTCTCAATATTATCCCTCTACCTCTCTCTTTTTCTCTCGCTCGGCTGACTGAACTCTGCCAGGGGATGACTCTCTCGGGGACTCTCTATCTCAGCTGCTGCTGCTGCATAGTGGGTGGTGTGCATATGAAGCGTGCCTGGGTGTTACTCTGCTTTCCTGATCCTGTCCTGATGGGGGCAAGGGCCTTGGTTCATCCTTGAAGGAGAGAGAAGAGAGCTGCGGGTCTGGCAGGGTCGTGGATTATTTATTCGCGGGCACGAGAACGCGACGGAGATGACGTTGACGAGAAAAACCACCAGAAAACGCACGAGCACGACGGCGCGCCGCGCGCAAAATGGCCACGACGGAGAGACCCGTCTTCCTCCTCTTCGAGACGCCTACCGCGTAGCTCAAGCTCAAGTCTTGATTTAGAATTTTCAGTTGATTTTAGATTTTATATAAGTTTAATTAAAAGGCTGAATTTGCTTTTTTTTACTAGCTAATTGTGTTTTTGAGCACTAGAGTTTATGGCTTTATTATCGAGTACGCAATTTCGGACTTATTAGAGTAAGACTGATATTTGATCTTGGCGGTTTTGCGCGCCAAAATTCAATTTGTCGTTTGTTATGTCACGTCGATATATTTATAAATTAATACATTTTAAAGCAAAAATTTTCTTTTTAAAATAGAAAATGAATTTTTACTAATGTTTTCTTTTTTTTTTTTAATTATTTTAATTGAAATAATTATGGAAAATAATAATTAAAAACGAATTTCTTTTTTTTTCTTTTCAGGATAGGCTATGTTTCATACACCCAATACCACAATGCCTGCACCCATTATTAATCCAATTGTTAATACATCAAAACAAAAAAATGAAGACAGATACTGTTCTTATACATCTTATGATTGTCATCAACCATGCCTTGATGGATACACTTATTGTTCAAGGCACATTTTAGAAAATCCCAAGGCTCCTTTTCAACAATGTTCTTTTATTTTTACCATTGGTCAAAATAATACCAGGCAGTGTCACAATGCAGCTCCAAAATTGGATACTAGAGATGTTTCGTTAGTAGAATATTTTTATTTTATATTTAGACAAATGATTAAATAAAATAATTATTTTTATTTTTTCCCACTAGTTATTGCATGGAACACACAAGAAAAGCACAAATTGCTAGAACAAAATCTATATCAAAGCACTCTTTACCTGAAAGTCCAGAAACTCTGTTACTAAGTGTTGGACATTATGTAAAACCACCAGATGTTCATGTAAAAAATGAAGAATCTCACGATGAAAAAACCAAAGTATTAAATCCATTTTGTATGTATTTATTATTAGCCAATGTTATATAACCATCTTTGTTAAACAATTTTGATCTTTATAAAACTATTCAATTTTTAGCTGAAATTGATGCATATAGAGTAAATGCCAAAGGATCTGAAATTTTAGACTATGCCAGTTCATCAGATAGTGATGCTGAACCAACATTAATTAGTGATACTGTAAAAGGACCTTACTATGATGATAGCGATAATGAAAGTTTAAATACTCCTGAAGAGGATCCTCTAAGGTAAATATACTTATAACATTTATCCACCATTTTTTCTAAAATTGGTTTATAATAAAACTAATATAATCATTTTTTTTTTCAGGCATGCTGGTGTGTATACGGCTGAAGAAGTTGTTTATATCACTAGAGAGAAACTAATGAGGCTACAGACATTGTACATAGACCAGTTTAAACGATTGCAATATCATTTAAAAGAAAAAAGACGAAAATACTTGCATGCCTTAAAAAAAGAAAAAGAAAGTTTGTGTAAGTTAATGAGATAAGAATTATTATTATTTTATAAATTAAGATTAATAAAAAATAACTTATCAATCTTACTGTAGGTAGTATACATGATCAAACAAAAACCACGGCAAAAGAGAAAAAAATTTATGAAAAACTAAAAGCTTTGAATGGGTATCATAGGCGAAGTGGTGTAGAAGCTATATTGTACAAAAAGTCATTAGAACGACGAGCTAAAGTAACGGAAGGTCCTGTTCAGAAGCCGCCGAGTGTACAAAAATGTATTTTCACTGAAGGGGGAGTAAAATGTGGAGAAAGAACGTTGCCTTCATCAAAGTATTGTCGAAAACATATTCTTAAGGTTTGTTTCTTTCAATATAATGTTATTTAAATTATATTAACAATAAAAATCTTTTTACAATCTTATTTTTTAACATTTTAGGATCAAAATCAAGTATTATTTCGAGCCTGCGGCGTTACAGAAGCAGATACACCTTGTCATGAACCAGTACCTATAGTTTTTGATACAAATTGTGTATTTCATGCCCAATTACCTGCCGAGATTAAATTGGAACCAATGAAAGTATGTTGAATATTTTAATTGTTGATGAAAATTTATAAAAAATTGACAAAATAGTTATAAATTTTTTTTTTTACAGTTTGAAGAAGAAAAACCTGAATTACCAGATAAAAGCATAAAAGGTCATGATATTGATGTTGTAGGAGAGGCTCAAGATATTGATCCAGATGATGATATGGCTGGTATTATGCGAGAAATGAATGATGTTGTAAACAACAAAAAATCAAATTTTAATGAAAGTGTGAATAGTGAAGCAAGTACTGACACGGCTTTTAGCCTTACGGCACAAATGAGCGACAGAGATGAACTCATGTCAATGTGAAAATAATTACAGAGTAAATACTTTGGTGTTTACTCTATTGTACAGATGTTAATCTTTAACTATTTAAATTTTGTAAAATTATATTTGCATACAATTGAGTTGAATTTGATCTAGTTGATTGTGGATTATAGGTGCCCATTTTATTACAAGAAATACACATTCCATCAAATATTTTTGCCTATGAGCACTAATTATATGTTGTATCTTCTGCAAATGATTATATTCCAAAGTTATTTAAATAGAAAAAAGTACAATCATGCTTAGAAGAGGCTTAATTTCAATAAAAATTATAGTAATAAGTCGGTAATTCTCTTCAGCTTTCTAATAAATTCTTGAAAAATATTAACTTACCATATTAAAATTCAGATTAAAATCTTTGTTAGTTGAATTTCGTAAAAGCTATGTAGATGACTATTTTCAATCTTATGTCAGTCTTTTTTCTAACTAATAGCCTTTTTTTTTCATTTTTGAATTTATGTGTCCAATAAATAATTTATGAAGAAATTTAAAGAACAGGCTGTATATATAAGACTGACATTTTCATATGTAAATATTTTCATAGAAAAATGTTTTTTAAATTTTACATTTTTTGTAAATTCCGAAGAGCCATATCTACAGTTTGTAGCTGGAGAATATGTAAAACAAATAGCAATCCATTATTTATTCAATTAAACGAAGTTGTTTACATAATGCACCAAGACTGTATATACTGTTATATAATTTAATAAAATACGTTTTAAATATAAATTATTTTTATTTTTTGAACAAGTTTCTTATATTAATAATTATGTAAGGTAAAAAAAAAAAATACTAAATTTAATAAAGTACATTGTTTTATTAGCACCCCTTAATATACAAATTATTTTCTGTAATGTAAATTTTTTCACAGAATACATATGTATTTAAAAAAAAATAAGTAGAAGAATGTCAAAAATTTTAAAAAAAATTGTATATACATGGACAACTATGATTCTGTTTTTTTTTTTTTTTATAAAATGCAATCATTGCTTACATTTATTATTTATGTAATAAAGTAAAGTCATGATCCAATTGAAATATTAATATTGACAATGTAATGCATTCAAAAATGCTGTTTTATGATACATTTTTTTTCTATAAAATATAATAATTGTTTATTCTTATACAAAATTATTGAAAAAAAGTTTAAACGTTTGTACGATATTTGTTCATCATTTGGTAAAATTTTATACTTTTTTCCGTTTTTCTATGCATGTAAACCGAAATCTTATAATTTTAAAATAATAATAAAGAAATTAGTTCATTGCATGTCAAACATGCTTCATGTTTATTGAAAAACTTTTTATATATGTACAGTTTAGAAAGTGTAATCAGTTTTCAGATTTATTAGAAAATATTGACAAATCATTTATTATTAGAAATTCTCAAAAAATTATTTTTTATGAAGAAAATATTTGAATCGCACTGCCAATTAATTTATTTTTTTCAACTGAACTTATGGTTTACAGAATTAATTTTTTGTTAATTCTGTTTTTTTATGATAAAGATCTCAGGTTTCAAAGAGTAATTACAACTTTGCTTGCTATAGAAAAACATTTGATTGTATTACTAATTTTATAAAGTGAGTAAGTGAAAATCAGTTTAGAAAACAGTCTGAAGGTAACTACATTGGTTTGGTATTAGTAAAAGAAGTAGCATGAAACCATACGTATTTACAGTTTTTTTTAATAAAAAATTAATAAATTTTTTATTGAATGTCAAATTGATGAATAGAACAAACATGAATATAAAAGCGAAAAAACCTTAGCAAATTATAACTATTAGATTATTTTTTTATCCGGCAAATGGCGTAGTCGTTCATTATAATTTAACAAAATCACATACAGTGGCAATTTAAAAATAGAAATCACGTATTTAACAAAGTGTTGATTCATTGATCAAAAGTTATGTTAGGAATCATAAAATTAAATTGTTATAACATTAAAAACTAACACCTCATAACGTTTCAAGAAGTTATGATTGACAGGAACGTTGTAAAAGTTACATCAAACTATCCAATAAGTAAACGTTCTAAACATTGTATTACAATTAACTAGATATTAATATAAAAAAATCTAATAGAATATAGACTTTTTATTTATTTACTTAATAAGTGTGCTCATCGTTCCTTTTCATTAGATTTTTGTTTTAATTGAAATCAATAGCCATCTATATTTATTTCATTTTATAATAATATATGAAGAAAAAATTTACATTATTTAAGAAAAAATACCAAAATAAGGCATAAGCATACATAAAATTGAATAAATTGTTGTAATATATTTCAAAAGTTTTAACATTATTGTAATGTATAAATCTTTTTAAATAACTATATTTTCATTGAATGCGCAGTAGAAAATATTTTTTCAATTCCTTTGATAGTGATTTCTATATTATACAAATTCAAATATATTATTTAGAGAGCTATTAATTATTTTGTTTAAAGGAACAATATGCCAACCCATTTAATTATAGTTTGGTATTATTATCTTATCAGTAAAAATAAAATACTGCAAAAGAAATTTGTCTCTAAGGATAACTTATAAACATTACAAAGACCATTCACTATTATTCTTACAAGTACAAAAACAACTAATTTTTTTAGAAAATTTGTCTTTAACGATAATTTTTTATGTGTATGGATTTAATTGCAGATATTTAGAGATATGATATTTTTCAATATTACAAAAAAACTAAATCTTAAAAATAATTTACGAAATAATAGCGATTCGTTTACAATAAAAAGAAAACGTAATTAATAAATAAATCAAACAGTGACAATACTTAAACACATCTATTCTTCCAAAATTCATACTAACAAAAACAAACTCATGTTGAAAAAAACATCACTTTAAATAACTAAAAATTTCTTGAACATAATACAAAAGTTTTTGTATATGTTTTTACTTCAAGTTTTGTAGTTATCGACATTCTGTGCGTTTCGAAAAAATACAATTTAGATAAGTTTAAAATGCGAACTGCGTAACTTTGTACACTAGTTTTTTTTTTTTTTTTTAATTACAGAACGTATTTTATAATTATACTTCGAACTTAATCACACACATTTAAGTGAGTGAAATAAAAAATGTCCGAAAACGTATCGAGTTTTATTCAATACGGGAACTCGAACTTACAATCCTGCTGCAAATGAGTTATTAGGCTTCAAATTAACAGCATATGATACCATCACTTTGACTTATATTCTATTTTATCTAAGAGATAAGTCAGACTTGTTAAATTTAGCTATTAAAAATATGTTGAAGATCGTGTTCATAAAGTGCAATAATTAACATGAGACCAAAGCCACTAGTCATTCCTGTTGCCTGTAAGAAACACTGCCAGTGAGCACCTTCTTTAAGTGAGTGATTTGAAGATAGTTCTGGTATCTAAAAAAATAAATGTGAAAAAATTTTTCTTAAAAAGCTGCAATATTTTTTAAAAAATACAATTAAAAATATTTATACCATATCAACAAGAGCTATGTAAATAAATATGCCAGAAGTCAGAGCAAATATCCAACCTATGCCATCAAATGCTGCACCAAACACTATCCCGAGTATCATGCCCATAAAGCAAAGTATTGAAGACAACAAATTATAAAAAATAGCTTGCTTGATACTCATTCCTGTTTTCAGTAAAACTGCAAAATCACCTAAATTAAAAAAAAAAAAAATATAATAGTAATCATTTCAATTTAACATGAATAAAAGTAATATGATGCTAACAAATTTTTCCATTACAAACCTAATTCGTGAGGTAATTCGTGGCATAGTACAGCCAAGGCCGTCGAAAATCCTCCCCCTATACTCCCGTAAAAAGCCGCGCCTATCGCCATACCATCTGTAAAATTGTGCAAGCCATCACCCATTATAACCATTAGTGCAACACTAGACATGGAATCCGGTGCTGAGTGTACGTGATCTAAAAAAATTATTGAATAATAAATTTACTAAAAAAATTTATTCAGTAAAATTTGATTTAAGAATATATATATATATACTGTGCGTGTGTTCGTGGCCGTGATGTTTGGCATCATGATCTCTGATAATCACAGTATAATGATCCGTCTCATTTAAAGGTACATCTGAACCATCAACCACTTTCTTCGTATCACCAATCATAGTATCTTCCAGTTTCCAATCATCGTTGTTCTTTTTTTCGATATCATTTTGTACGATTTTATTAGAAACCGAGTTGCAATTATTCGAATTGCAAGTCAGCGGTTTCTCTTCGTCAATCGACTGCGGTTTCTCATGATTATTGTGCTGATGCTTATGATGCGTATACTGATTATCTAAATAATGACAAAGATCGTTAAATCAAATTAAAAAGTACAATAAATTATAAAACCTTAAAAATTGAATGATTAAAAAGTACCATGAGTTTCCGTTGCGATTTCTCCGTAGCAGTAGGGGTACGTGGAGTATTTGTGTTTACAAAGCTTTTCACCAACAACAGTGTTGCTGTTATCTGTGTCAGTTTCTCTCATGACTCGCACTCGAACGGGCATCTACAATAATTTAATTAAATTAATTCAAGTATTAAACAAACATTACTGTTTAAAAAAAACAAATACTTGAAAAATAATTACAATTTCACGTACTTTTCTGCGATCTTTCCTGTATTTCAACCACTCTGATATGATATTCAAGCCTTTTTCAGTCAAAAAGAATAGGACAACACCCATCACCGCAACAAGTCCTTTCCACATATTTAATCTGTGTTGGCTTTCAAAAAATTCGACATCTAAATGCAATTGACTATCTCCATGGGAATGGCTATGACTGTGTTCTGATGGCATCATCATAGACTGAACATGAAATATAAACAACAAAAATGTTATAATTTAAAAATAAATAACCATCACTTTATTTAACGTCAAAATTTCTTTAAATTTATTATTTACATTTAAAAAACTTACGTGAGGTAACAAGTGTATGAAAGCATCTCCACAGAGTGTGCCAACAGCTAGAGCAACCAAAAACTGTAGCACCTGAGGATAGTAACTTTTGCCCATAATCGGTATCACAGCAATTCCGACGAGGCCGACGAGACTGATTCCTATCACGCTAACGGACGCCCACATCCATACTACAATCACGTGTAAAAAAAAAAGAAACATATTAATAATAATATATCAAGTGTAAACAAACAAAACGATAATTCCGAGATGAAGGATAGGAGGATGTGTGTGTGTGTGCTCTGCAGCTCACCTGGAACCATGTCGACGGGTATCAGTGTGGCTTCGTAATGTTCAGCCTCGGAGTTTAAGTCAAAGACGTGCTTTGCCGCTGGCACACGGACGCACCCAAGTCTCTGTGGGGTCGAGACAGCGGTGAGTTGATAAACAAGCGCCGGACACACACTCTCGATCAGCCAGCCGGGCAAGGTGTAGTTTTTATTCGCGGTCTCGTACGTCTCGTCGCCCGATAAGGCGCTCAGCAGTTCCCTGCTGCTCAAGCACTGAAATTACACATTTACGGAAGTGTTACACACCATTAAGTATATACTATAATCATCATCGTAAGTTAGTGTTATATAGAATAATGCAAATCTATAATATTCAATCGTTTGATTGTTAAAAAGAGATTGTTGAAAAGAGATACCTACTTCAAGAATAGAAAAAATAAAAAACAGAATAAGAATCGTAAGAAATATATCTTGTATATCTATTTACTCTTTTTCTTTTCTTTTAAATATTACGATAAGATTTAGCTTTTGTGTAGTAGAGTTAATTACTAAGAATTTTAAAGAAGGTGTGTGTGTTTAAAAATAAATTCAAGCTTACCCTTTCTTTTGTATCAACATGTTCATTAGTGCCTTGCAACTCCTTATTGTTCTGTAAATCTTTTACGTTGGCTGAAATTTAAAAAATTTTATTTTAATTAATATATTTTTTCTTTTAATTATATGAATAACCATTCTTAGTGTATTAAAAAAAATGCTTGTTTATCTACAGCAGCAGCAGTAGTATAGATTACAGATTTTTATAATTGTTTACGTTTATCATTGCTGAGTTTGTGTTACTCAAATCTTTATTTAATATCATTGAAAAAAGAATAATCTGATATGTTTGTTTGAGTTTATATGAATCCATCTCTTTTACTAAAGTAGATATTTTATTGTTGAGTAATCTCGGAATCATTTTCATTAATGAAACTTTATTCAGTGAACATAATGCATAATAAAACAGACGTAACTTTTTAAAACATTAAAGTAGTAGAATATATACTCCTCAAATTACTTAGTTGCAAATTGAACAATTTAAAAATAAATTGAGTGTAATTTTAAAATTTCTTAAGGAAAGATTTTCAAAAAAAATAATCTAAATTTACTACAAAAATAAAAGAATTTGAAACATTGTACTGCCATGTTTTATAAATGAGGCTCAATGAATATTAATTTTTTTAGGATTAAATATTTTATATTAAATTAAATTTATACGAAATATAAATAACAAAGAGCAACAAAGTTCACAAGCATTTAAATGCTTATGAAATTGATTAGTAATGCGACACAGCAATTGACATCGGGTATTATAGCGAACCATCGTCTGCCGTCACGCGCAAAGAACATCGCTTGAAATCATCCCGCGATGTATTAGTTGCTTTTATTGCTATCATTAAATCAACTGAATTAGTCACTATAAAATTCGTCGACTGTATTCCAGCTGCGCATTCCTTTATCTGGCCACACATTGAGATGAACGGCACTGCTCAAACGGCATATTAATATATTTTATTGATGAAAAAAAATTTTTTTTCGTCTAATCGGTCTTGATAGTAAAAAGAGACGTGAAAAAATGCGGGTACGCGAAACCTTGCTGACTTGTTATAAAATTCAAGTTAAAATCTTATCTGCATGATCAATGTAAATTGATGGCACTGACTGACAAAGACTAAATTAATTTTTTAATAGGCCATTTAAAAGCGACATTAAGTGTGTACTACGTTAGAGTATTGTTCTTTTTATTATTTTTAATAAATAGAAGAAGTGTGAGAAAAAAATTAACAGAATATGTAAGTTGTATATTTACCCAAATGATTTCCTGATTGATTGCTATCTATACTATGAATTTCTTGTTCACTAATTTTGGACTCTGATTGAAATAAGCCTAAATTTTTTAAGAGTTTTTCAAACCCTTCCATTGTTAATTCACGGACACTTCCATAATAATTTATTAACTCATTGACAAAGAACTGTGAATCAAGTGTTGAGCCTCTCTTTGAGCGTAGATTCTTTTCATTATTTTTAATCAGTTCTATTTGCCTATTCACCAGCTCTTGTTGCCTTTCTATCAATTCCTTTTGTTTTTGAATCACCTCATTTTGCCTTTGAATAACTTCTTCCATGTTGGCTGGTTTATGTGCACGAATATCTTCTAATTCTTTATTCAACCTGTCATAATGTGATTTTTCCAACTTTCCATTAGGCACTTGGTTAAACGAATGTTTGGGATTTTCAACCCCTATGGAATTTTTTGCATGCAATTCTTTTGATTGTGGATTCACAGTAGTTTCTGTCCTAAGTGATAATAATTCACTATAATCAGGGGAAATCGTAGAATTTTTTTCACTAACAGCTGTCTGTTTTGAAACAGTAGAAGCATCCATGTGTGCGTAACATGGTGCATGGGCTGCACAAAGTACACATACAACACAAACTGTAACAAAGTGGTGTGCCATCTTAGAACTCCTGAAATACAATTAAAATTATAATTAGATAAATAATTTACTTTAAACATAAAGAATATAAAATTAATTTACAGAAGTAAGTATTATTTAGAATTTCAAAAAACTTTTTTCTTCAATTTATTTATTTTTTCTAAGAATAAATATATTTTAAGAATATACATATTATTTTAAATTTCAAAGTATATAAAATTTATTATCTGCAAGTTTTCTTTAGATTACATGATTAGATTGTATATAATTAAAATATTTCTATGAAAAAATAAACTGATTAAATTTTAAATAAAAATAATAAAAATTTTTTAGACTCATGGCTGCGACACAGTAATCCCAATTTCAAAAATAAATAAAAATTTAAAGATCTATTTAAAACGCAATACCTTGACAGTATGGAGTCAACAACACTTATGAAATAAAAGCAAACGTCAAAACGCTTAGATGAAAATCATCTAAGATGCTTACTTTATACACATAAAACAGTTGTAGGTATATTCATTTAAAAAATTGTAACCACAGACGATCATACATGTACGTCAAATTTAAAACCATTATAATTAAAACTACGCATTAGAAAAAAAAATTACCGTTTACATAACACACAACACGCACAGCATTAAAAATTCTTTATTTCCAGCTTCGCCGATAACTACAACGATCAAAGAGTTAGATGTATATACGGTGAGATAACGCGAAGAGAATTTTGTACATTGTTCGGCGTTTTATCGCATCCGTTCCCCGGCTGAGCTGTGCATGATGTACATACATATACGAGCACCCGCAACGCAATGCAGCAAACGACAGTTAAATATCGCACGATCTGGAATGTGTCAACAACCATTACCGCGAGCAGCGAGATTCTACACAGCAATACAGCAGCAGCCAGCAGCAGCATCCCGTGCAATGCGATGTGTATCATTGGAGGCCAAGCAATAGCCGACGAAGCCAAGACCGAGGCCTATAAATATACCGCACGCTCGCACTTACATATAAGAGAATCGAGGAAAGTGTACGTCGAAAATACATATATTAGTATATAGGTACGCGTGTCCGGAAAAACCGAGCAAACGGAAGCAGTAGCAGCTTGTCTATATAGTTATACAGGGAAGGAGGAAAATTGAAGCTATATAAACTGGGCCAATGACTTTGTGGAGAACGTCCATCAAAAGATATTGCGACAAACGTTGAAGTGTCGCAGACAAGAAGCCGGCACGTTTATATATATATATATATATATATATATATCGACATGCATGCAGACGAAAGAGAGAATTATTACATCAAGCTATTGGGATTGTTACTCAACCGCTAGCGCCTCCCATCTGGCCGCGTGGCCAAACAGCGAACTAGAGGACAGTAATGTTATTTACGTGCTTTTAGATGG
>JAPYZE010000676.1:0-15843 GCA_030522805.1 Leptomastidea abnormis
ATATATATAAACCGTCAGAAGTCAAGTGCTTGTGTATTCCCTTGAATGCGCTTGTTACTCTCGCGTAACAATAACAATAATAATAAAAATAACGTCAAATTGAGTGATTTTTTAAAATTAAATTTTATATTTGTTGTTCTTTTGATTTTACGATGAAATTTATTTATTATTTTTCTTTTTTTTTTAATGAGGAAAAATTGTGATGTTACAACTTTTTTTTATCATTTATTATTCATTGTAATACGTATTTTATGAATATAATACTGGAATGTCATTTTAAAATCATAAACAAAAGCTAAATAAATAATGTAATTTAATATAAAGGATTACAAAAAATGAAATATGAAAAAGAAATGTTTGTCGTTTGATTAAAAAAATGTGATATAAAAGCTGAAAAAAACGGGAAAATTGTAAAGCTTTCGAGACTATTTTATTTTTTATAAAATTAATTAAATTTAACGAAAAATTTTTCTGACAATGTAAACTTTTTCAAGAAAATCAGATAAGCTCATTCACCTACATCACAAAATGTTTAATATATGTGAAAAAAGAAAAAAGGTGCTTACGTTAAATAAAAAAAAAACATTACAACTTTCCAAACAGTCCTGCAAAAAAATAGAGAAATGTGTGCGAACCAAAAGCCAAGCTAAAATATTCAGCTCGACTGGCTATGCACACACACATATACCCAAGCAAGGAGAGCAGGTCCACGCGGCTAGCGCGAATTTCAATTAACGCTATGTTGTGGTTTGCAAACGAGCTTTATTGGCCCGTTCAAAAAAAAAAAAAAAAAAAAACCTACTGTAGGTCATTGTTTTTTATTCCGGGAAACAGCTGCTATTTGTAGATCTCGTTTTGATTAGTTCTGAGAAGTAAATTGCATTTATTCGTGTTTTATTATTTTCGTTTATGTATACATTTTATACACTTTTACATAACACGGTTCACAATTTAATTTAAAAATAAGCCACAAATAATAAAAAAAAAATATAGAAAAAAAAATCAAATTTAAAAACTTTTATAAAATTGAGAAGAAATAACAAACCACGAGCACACAGGGGTAAAGCACACACAACTAGAAAGCTCTTCTCTCGACAAAGAACATCCGGTGATATTTCGAAATCCAAACAGCTCGGACGCCAATATCCCTTACCAACAAAGCCATAGTATACACACACACACATACATATATACACACATAAAACTTGATTTTTCCCGCGCGAGCTTAAACTGCTTATGGTGGCGTTCTCGTGGGGAAGAAGAAGACTCGAGTAAAATCCGCAAAGAGGCGTGACTCGAGAGCGGGGTTGTGTGTATACACAAAGGCTTCGCGTCGATTGTTCGAGCGCTTGCGCGTACGCTTGAATTTTAACCCATATATAGGTTAAAGACCACATTCCCTTGCTTTTAGATTTATTCCGTTGGGAATGCGTAGCTTGCAAAAAGGCGGGAATCTGCAAATAGAACGAGAGCTTGCAAGCTCGCGAATTTTTTATTTTTTTTACGATATTGTTAATATCTAAACTGAAAATGTAAATAATTTAACAATTTCATACACATAATCCTATTGATAATAGTTGATAATCCGACGATATTTCGATAGGGTGCGTCAGTGGTCCTCCGTGAGAAAGACGACAGAGACGTCAGGTCAGAGGGTCAGGGCTACCTAGCGGATGTGGGTCGCTCGCGCGCGCACGCTCTCTCGTAGCTCTCTGAAACTTTCATACTTGCAGCAGCTCAGGGGATAGGATACGGGAAGAGAGTAGAAGTAGGGAGAGGGTTAGAAACGCGCACCCGTTAATATTGATGCAAGCCGCGCACTCAAGCGCGTTGCAGCTGCCGGCACCGCGTACTACTCTCTCGTCCTCGGAGCCAAAGCTTGGCTTCCGTGAGCTTTTCCTCGGCTGCCTAACGATTTTTCACAGCTTCTCCGAGCTGAGTAATCGGATATATGTGTGTGTATGTGTGTATATGTCGGCTGTACTACCGACAAGCTGCCTGTTCTGCTTGCTCTTTCGATGTTTTTTCGCAGATTACTCCAGGCAGATTTGCGGGTGAGATTTTGGGGCTAGGCTCTCTCTGCGACTACGTACTACTGTAGTAATATATGACCATGGATTTTGGAAGTTTAAAAGGGAATTTTAATTTCGTGCTCGAAAGTATATAGTGCTGAGCACAGATTTATTTTTAGATTTTTATTTTATTTTATTTTTTGTTAATTTTTAAAATTACACGAATGTGTAGATATGTAAATAAGGATAATATATTACTTTTCTTTTTTTTTTTTTAATTCTTTTTATCACTGCAATAATTTATCAATGATAACGATGAAAAATTGTTATTCGAAAAATATACCAGAATTATAAGTATAAAGTGCATGAGAGAAAAAAAAAGGAAAGAACGCGATATTATTCCTGCACAACATTTATTTCTACAACTTGTAGAATAAATGTAGTTTTCAAGCTATGGTATATACCTGTGAAAAGAAATGGAGGGGGAGAGGAAGAAATCATAAATTTCACACACGATCTAGAGTGTGCCGTCATCGGAAGTACTCGTAAAATTAACGTTTTCCCGTTGCGTTATATTCACGCGCATATAGAAATAGAGAAACATAGCGATATAAAGATAAAAGTGTGAGGTAGCGTTAGAGAAATGAGAAAGAGAAAGAGAAATATAGTGGAAGAAAGCATCAGTCGAATAACTACACAACTTACACTTGTTTTCTCTTTATATATGTGTGTGTGGGTGTGCGTGTGTGCTTGGCAGTTCTCTTCCTATGACAGGAAGCGTAAGCTCGTTGTGGCTGATGGTGAGAGAACAGGGGCCTGTGTACTGCAATTTTCGTGGTCGGAAAACGCGACCGGTAACTGCATGCAGTGGCAAATTTGATTTTGTAAGAGTAATGGTACACGTAAATGCATATACCTTAGCTAGAACCAAGATGTGCTTGAGAGCAGAATTATTAAATTATTTATTTTTATTGCCTTAGTTTATGACTATTTTATTTTTTGTCTATTTTCGATAATTAAAATGAAATACGAGCTTGCAAGCTTCTTATCGTTTTCCGATTTACGTAGACATTAGTTACTAATATATTAACGCAAATTGAAAAAAAAATAGATAAATAATATCTTTAATTCTTTTTATGTTATTGTAGGAAAAATTTCCTGCCTGGAGGACTATCAATGACCAAACAGTATAACAGGCAGTCCTTTTAAAACTACACGACAAAACGTCGAGCTTTTCCTCCTACCGCCAACTCTTTTACCACCCAACACCCACTGAACTTTTTACCCCTATGAATATTCCAAATTGATTAATTAGGAGCGCCGCCTCAGGCGACAGGTATACACTTGCATATAGACATACACACATACACACATTTATATAGAAATACATACATACACATACATATACATTCATGGTTGCAGCAACAGCAGTTGTAGTAGTCAGAGTATTATGCCAGAAGCTGGAGGGGGCGGCACTGCTTGTTGTATATATAACTAGTGCGCGCTGCTGATATATTTGTAAACGCGGGACTGCGCAGAGTAAGCGAGTATGAGAGAGAGAGAGAGAGAGAGAAAGAGAAAGCACGGCCTGCCGGTGTATAAATTAACGAATGACAAATTTAGTCCCGGCGAGCCGGCCATTATTAAAGCATCGGTGTCGCTGATAACTAGATCCTACCCCTACCCGCCACCCTTACCCACCTTTACCTCCCCCATCCTCTCTATTTTCTCCGAGCTGTACATACTCTGCTGTATGCTGGCTCGAGAGTTGGCTCGAGTTGGTTGCTGAGAGTCAGAGAGGAAAGGAAGGGGTGAGAGAGGGGGAGGTTTGTAGTCATAGAAGAGGAAAGGGAAGGAAAGCGAGCGTGTATGTATAAGTGAGTGGCGTCGTTGCGCCGTTACTACCTAACGTATGCGTTTCCCCAGGTGACATGGTATTTGCTTTCATTATGTCGTGCGCGTTTGTCTTTCCCTTTCCTCCACCTCCTCCTCCTCCTCTTCTTCTACATCCTATTCCCTTTCTATGCCTTGCTTACTCTATTTCCACCCTATCCCTTTATTTACGTACTTCTACAGAATATACACTGTGTTTCTAGGAGTAGTATTACACAATCGTAAGATTACTAATTCTTTAACTGTTTTTTTTTTCTTTTTACGAGCTGTGACAAGATGTGTTTATTGTATAAAAATTTAATATGGTGATAAATTTTGTATTTGATTAGTTAATTGGCTTGAAAATACCTTTTTTAGAATTGATTTAATCATTTAAATTATTCATTTGTAGATAGAATTAAAGTTAAAAAAAAAGAGATTTTATGTTCAAAATTTACAGTCGATTAGAGAATATTAACGTTTATTGCGGTTAATGCATATTTATCGTATTAGTTTGTATCGAATAAATCAAATTTATATTGTCGTGAAAATTATGAAGTATTGATTAAAAACTAACTTTTAAAAGTTATATTTAGGGAATATTATTATTCGATATTTATTAGTTTAAAACTGCATCATTATGAACTGTCACAATTTTTTTTTATATTTTTAAGTAGTAATATCCCGGGTTTGGTCAGACTAATATTACGTTGAATAATATCTTTTGTTAGGCAATCACTAAAATTACGTTTTAAATTAAATAACAGTTTATCTCCCAGTCGAGACTGTTTATTAAAAAATCTTTTTTTTTTTTATTAATAACATTTTTAATGAAATTATTTATAACATCATTAACTCACGATTTATTCTGAGTAATAATCAATCTCTTCTTATTAATATCCATATTCCAAGCAGTTTGCCAAACTAACCTGTAACAAAAAATTAAACAACAATTTAATATTTTTACATCTCGATCATATATTTAAAAAAAATAATCATAAAATTAATATTAATTAAAACTATTAAACAAAGAAAATAGAACATAGATACAGTTCCACAGTAGTCCAAGTTTCAACACTCGCCTCAAAAGAAAAAAAGAGAAAAGAAACTCGTCCAACTGTGTGTGTGTGTGTGTACGAGTACAATCTGGCATTATCAGGCGCCGTATATGGCGACAGCATACTCATAATAACAGGAATCAAAGAAATAATGACGCGCGTTGTTGCTCGCGTTGATTTGATCTGGTACAGTCACTGAGGTGGGGGGGGGGGGGGTACCAGAAGGAAAAGCATGGCTGTAGTATATAGCGTGTACGGGGGAAGCCTGGGAAAGTCAGGAGGTAATATAGAAGAGGAAAGGGGGAAGGGAGAGTTTGCAAAGGAGGAGGCACGATAAATCAGGTGATCGTATCGGTGAAAACGGGGTTGAGAGAGGGAGAAAGAGGAGGAGGGGGAGACTACTACTCGCGCCCCCGATATCTTTATACAGCTACGTGAGAGAAAGAGCTTGGCGTTGGAACTCTCTTTCTCTCTCTAATCGTGGCAATAACGTGGTAGTACCGAGGAGCTTGGCTTGGCCATTCTCGTCGAGTGGCGCGTGGTTTATCAGATCAGTGCGAGGCAAGCAGGCAGGCAGCAGCAGTTCGCAATGAATGCCTCTCATTCTCTCTCTCTCTCTCTCTCTCGTTGCATTCTCTCTTTCTCTTTTATTCTCTCGCCATTAATTCAGCAGCCTATGGCTTTATGGCAAACGTCGCAGGACTTGGTTGCGTTTGATATGAGCTCGAGCGTATTTTGCATTCTCGAATATGACTTCGACGCTGCGTCATTAGCGCGAGTATGTGCATACGAGTGAGAGATCGTGTGTTTATGCTGTACATATATATGTATATAGAAAAAAAAGAGCTGGGCGTGGCGTATATATACGTATGGGACGAGCTCTCTCTCTCGCGCGGATTTCGAGGACAGCGCGTGCCGGACTCACGCCATCGGACCATTAATACGTTCGTATAGCTTTTCCTCCTCCTCCGCCCCCTCCCTCTTCTTCTTCTCTTATTTCTACCTATCCCCCTTACCCTTATAGTTCATATAGCCTACTTTTCCGCGCGAGTGACCGTTCGTTTGCACGAGATCGTCGAATGGTCATTACGCGAGAAATCGATTAATAACCCATCTTCTCTCTTTTAGTTAGTGTGTATGCTTCTGTGTGTGTATGTGTGTCCTGGACATGTGAAAAATTTCCGCGTCAGTAGGCCGAAGCTAAACCGGATAGGAGGCAATTTGGATAGAGATTTTTTCTTCTTTTTTTTTTTCTTTGTTTGTTTCCAATCTCACTTACGCGTCACGAGATCAATTATTATTTTTTCTTTCTTTTTTTTTGTGTATCCAATAATTTTCATACTCATTAAGTTTTTATAACTATTATTTGGATTTTTTTTTTTTTGCATTCTTTGATATTTAGTTTGTGCTACTTTTATTAATTAAAAAATTAACAGTTTTGATACTATAGAATTTCTAATAAAAAAAAATATTAAAACAATTTTTTTAAATTGCCTTTATCATTATTTAATTTATTTATCATGATCAAAAAAATTTGTAGAAAATGTTAATTTAATAATATATCAATCTATTTTTCAAAAAAAAAATGTATATTATCGCTGCTATGGTTTAAATAACTTCAAAAATCGTTGAAATTTTAAACGAGCTAAATATTCCGTACAACCGCATCGGCATTTATTCCAGTAACTTTAACGTTATTATAAGTATGGAAAGGGGTGGGGGGGCAATCGTTAAAAGTTGGCACGCTGTATTATACACGAGGTGCCAAGCGGCACGCGACATAGGGCTATGACAGCATTACGAGTCATTTGTCTCAAGGGAGCAGACATGAAAGAAACTGGAAGGAGGTGAAACCTTCTGAGCCATCACGTAGGTACGTCATGGACGTTACACGCCGTTGGCAAGACGCAGCGGATTTTCGCGTAATTTTAGAGAAGTAGAGAGGAGAAAGAGAGGAAAGGACTGCAATAGCGAGAGAGAGAGAGAGAGGCGGTAAATTGGACACTTTCGCGTGACATCCCAGCATTTGTGGTGGTAAACTATGAAAGCAAAATCGTTGTTTGTATACCTTCGTCGTTGTGTTTTATGCTTTATGTATGTATATATACGGCTTTTGGCGTTTTCGTTTTTGCTAATAAATATTTTGCATAATAGAAATTTCATGGTAAAAACAAGTAAATTATAACTTAATACAACACGTTATTTTTTTATGCGGAAAAAAAAATATATAATAATGTGGAAACGCATAAAAGTCTCGTGGAGTATGAGGTGAAATGGTTCGTAGCTGAGTATAGTAATTTTTAAAAATTATTTGCGTGTAAACGAGGCGCAAGGTATATAAATTTATATTTGTAGAGGATAAAAATTTTTTTCTTTCTTTTTTTTTTTTAAATACGTATAAACTCACCCAAAAAGAGCATGTATAAAAACAAAATAAATAAAATATGAGTCAAAAGTTATTGCAATATATCATATCTTTATAAATGTAATTCAAAAACTTCTTTTTATATTTCATTTTTACATGTATAATTAATTTTAAAATTATTTATTGACTTTGTAGTAAAAGAAAAAAAATTTGTAAAAAATATACAATAAAATAACAATAAAATGTATACATTCACAAATCACGTCATAAAAATAACTCTTTAGAAGAAAAAAAAATATTTATCTTTATAAAAACAAAATCAAGTAGAAAGATAACAAGTAATATCAAAATACAAAAGTCAAAAGAAAATAAAGAAAAAAAAGTTTAAAAAAAAAACTTAAAGCCTCAAAATTCACATCTCTCTTCCCCTTACCTCTACAGTACCAGTAACGCGGTAGAAGCAATAGCCCACAAGTTTAGCGTTACTCGGAACAGGGAATCACGACTGATTTGTTTCCGTCCGTCCCGTGACAATTTACGCTCGCGGTATACGAGAGCTTCAGCCGCGCTCGAAAAGTAGCAACAGCAGCAACAGTAGCAGTAGGGAAGAAGAATTGCACTCGCGTTCCCAAGGGAGGTGAAGGAAGGTGGGAGAAGGGGGGTGAAAGCTGCGGCGGAAAGCTCTTCTCTGTTGCCGAGAGTTGGGTAGGCGAAAAAGATGGAAAGGAGAGGATCAGAAACCCAGCGTGTATACTCTGCCGTGCGAGCTTTTTCTCTCTTGCCCAGGCCAGTCAGAAATATATAGTCGTTGTTAGTTCTGCGCGACGCGTCTAGCTTCTCTTCCCTTTTCTCTCTTTCTGTCTCTCTTCTTTTACTTCTCTTACCGGTCCAGCGCGTCCATTTGCAGCACGATAAATGATGCGCCCGACTTTCATCCCTCCCCCCCTACCTCACCCTCTCATCTCTACACACGATAGCGTCCAACTGCGATTGCGATAGCACACGCGATCATCGGGTATCAGTTTGCTCTCGTGTGCTGGTGAGTTAAATGAATTAAGCGCGTTCTCGCGCCCTCACCCTCGTTCATTCGTTCGCTCGCTCCAATGCGTCGGTTTTTCCGGGCTTTTCAACGCAAGCGTGGCAGACACTAATTTCTACCTCCCTTCCCCCATCCAATGAACGAACGCGCTAATTTGGACAAACGTTGTGATCCAACGACAGCAGTAACGTGATTTCTCTTTCTCTCTCTCCCTCTTTTATGCGCAAATTTGCGCACATTCGCGAAAAATAATATTGGCCGTTAAAAACTAACGATCTCTCACACGCAACGTAGTACATGGGTAGACATATACCCCCCGTGACTTGTTGTACTATCGCCCAAATGAACGTCGAACGAGCTTTAATAATTCAAGCTCCAATGGTGCGATACTCGACACGCTGGACCAAGCCGATATTTTAACGGTTGAACGTAATTTTAGGGAACAATAAGAGAGCTTTCCCTCTCTCACAACTACAAACGATGGTGATATAGTTCTTCCCTCTCCTTCTCTCTCCTAAAACGATTGCGTATATATTGATATATCAAAGCTTGTAATTTTGACGTCAAACTTGAATTAAGCTCTCTAGGGGTGACTTAATATGTATGTAGTCTTATACAAAACGTTCGTTTATCTTTCACTCACTCTTTGAAAAATGAATTGATACGACCTTCTTTTTTACCCTCATTTCTATCGCTACTGTTTTGCAACCCGATCCTGTAAACAAGCAGTCTTTTGTTATATCCAACGACACTTTTACGAGGCTACTTTGCTAGAACGATTTCTTAGAAGAGAAAAGAAAAAGGAAAAAAGAAAAAGAAAACGTCGAGACAAAACGCTTGAGGCGCGTCACCGTCTACTTAGCTTTCATTTTTTTATCAAGCAATATTTCGTTACATATACACCAGACGCTTTGTTTTTAAAAATTCAACGACTATTAGCGCTTGAAGGCTTATATTGCGATCAATTAATAAACGCGACCTACAAATTACGAGACAAATAAACACACATACATATACATATGTCAAAATTTTATTTTCACATTAGACTTATAAGTTTTATACTCATCAAATAATCAATACCAACCTCACTTAGAGCTTGCAGACGAAAAAATTCGTAAACCATGAGAATTAAAATTTAGAACAACCAGTCTTTTACCCTATATTTATAAGAGCTTACATAAACTACTGGATCAAATTTTCTTTCCCTTCCATTTGACAAAGACAATTTCATTAAGTCTGTGAGAGTAGTACTATGTGACATATATTAAAGACGATTGTAGAAAACCATCTTCTTTTCTGGAATGTGTGCAGATTTGTGGCCTGGGTCGTATACTTTCGTTATTAGAAACGAAGCCAAAGCTATTCAATTTCTCGGACTTATCTTAATGCATCTTGTAAGAAAAGGGGGGCTGAAGCTTACAGAAGTATAGTGCTTGCAAGGGGGAAGGGATGTAGAATCTTTCTGTGAGCGAGAGGATGAGCTTTTCACCGGTCTCGCGCGGACTTTCCGGCCATAAAGCTGTCAGAGCCCTCGCCTGGAGAGAGAAAGAGAGAGAGAAAGAGAAAGAGAGTGGGACGAATAGCGATCGGGGGAAAATGCCGCTTCGAAGTTTATTTTCCCTTGCCACTCTCGCTCTATATCTCTATCTTCCTCGGTCTCATCCTCTTCAAGCTCCTCTTCGCGTTCGAGCGTATAAATAAATTTCGCGGTCGCTACGTCTTTGTCCCTCTCACTCTCTTCCTCTCTCTCTCTCTCTCTCTCAAGCTGGGCGTCCCGTGGTGTCTGTGTCTGTATACCCTTTTTTTCCCCGCCCTTTCTCTCGCTCCTTTTCTCCGCATCGATATACACGTTGCCTCGGCCCATTATTTATCGAGAGGCTTCGTGTACTTTGCCAGAGAAAAAGAGGGAAAGAGAGAAAGAGAGAGAGAGAAAAGAAAGGGGTGCGGCATATCTTTTACGAAATTCATTCGGTTCTCTGGGATATTTGTGTGGAGGAGACAGGTAGGGAGACGCTTTTTTTTTATTTGGATGAAAGGTAGAGGGAAAGTGAGAGAGAGGAAGAGACTCGATCCATCGTTCATTTATGGCGTGGAAGTGCTGCTGCGGCTTTTTTCCTTTTTCTTTTCGAACGGCTACACAATAGAGGGATACGTATCTCGTTGCTGCGCTTGCATTAACAAGGAGTCTCATCCATTCATTAGGACATGTTTTATTTCAATATTTTTTTTTCTTATCATTTTTCTTATTTTTTCTTTTTTTTTTAACTTGTATACTTTTCCTTGATGGTAAAATAAAACATTTAAAGGAAGATATTTAATTTTTTATTATGAAAGTTGAAAGTGTAATTTGATATCTATCACAAAAAAACAACAAATATTTTTTCTAGAATTTTTTAAATAAATTTTATATCAGGTTCAATCTTCAATAAATCTAATATATTATTATTTTAAGAGTATTATCTTATAAAAATATAATTTATACTTTATTTAATATTAAAAAGATTTCAAATATACAAATAAATTCAATTATCTAATGTAAAAAATATTCGTTTTTTGTTTCAGACAGATCCATTAAAATTACATTAATAAGATACATTGTAAAAGCTGTATACAACGTTAATTTAACAAGGTAAGTTTTAACAAAATCTTAAATAAGAAAACAAACGGTTGTATAAAGAAAGAAGAAAAAAAGAAGGATAAATTTGTAAAATTTTCTTAAATCCACGAAAACGTAGTAGTAGTAGTAGCAGCAGCAGCAGCATAACAGCTTGAAATTACATCTTCATCGCGTCTTAAAAGCTCGCCAGTTTTCGTGAACAAGAGGAAAATTAAATGAACATCTCGAGGAAAAGAGAACACGTCTTTGGGACATCCGCATAGTCTAGAGTGAGGTATAAGAAGGCGGCAAGAAAGGGAGGAGAAAGCAGAGACAAGAAAAACGGGGACTTCCTCGTCTAGGGAAGAGGGTTAAGAGAGTAAGAGAGAGAGAGAGAGAGAGAGAGAGAGAGAGAGAGAGAGAAAGCTCAAGCGCGGGCAGACGAGACGACGAGCGCGCGATGCTTTGGCCCTCCCCTCGTTACGCGAAGAAATACGACGAGCAACGAGATTATTAAAATCACTGCGGACTCTCGCTTCCGCAGCGCCGGCACAGAGACTGTATATAGTAGGGGGTTGAAGAAAAAGGTAAGGGGTGGGGGGGAGGGCTGCACGTCGGCCGGCACGATGCGAAGGAGCGCTAAGAAGTAGTGTATAGGCCGAAGGGGGGAGGAAAAGAGAAAAGAGAGAAGGGATTTATACGCGGGCGGAATGAGAGACGGAGAAATGAAAGGCAAGCTTGCGTTGGTGGTAGTAGTAGTAGTAGTAGTGGTAGTGGTGCTGGTAGTGGTAGTAGTGCCCCCGAAAGGCAAGCTCTCGCGCTGTTGAAAGTTTTGATTCATTCGTCGACCGCGCGCGCTCGCGTTCACCTGCCACCGTCAGCCTCTCCACCCCGTTCTTCTCTTTATTTTTCACCCTCCTGTCGGTTGGACCTTTTTTCTCATGTGTCTTTGTATGCGTCTGCGCGACTCGTTCACTCTGATGCTTTTCTGGCATTCTGGGGATTAAGGGGATGAGTAGGTAGGCCTAGAAGCGTAAAAAGGGATGCACTGATGGATGGTACGGATGTTGGTTTGACGAACTCGAGTTTCCGTTATATGTATGAATACGACGATTGGTGAAGAGGATTTTTTTTTTTTTTCAAGCTTGGACTGTTTTAATGTAAAAGATGGAAGAAAAATTTTACTTGATGCAAATAATCTTTTCGTAATGTCTTGGCTTTTTATATTCTTGTTTAAATTGTCACCTGAGTTTATGTACACTCTCGTAAAAAAATTTAATGGTTGACCTCAAAGTTAAAAGTTTGAAATACTCGAGAATTTTTCTATTTAAATCTTTGAGCTTTGAATATTACGACTTGAAAATTGTTATAATTATTAAAAATGTTTTTTATACTTTAAAAAGATTTGAAATTTTCTAGATGATATGAAACAAGCAGTACATAGTAAGAAGATATATTTTCATTGAAAAATTAAATTTTAATTTGAAAGTTAAGGATTTTTTGAGGAATGCCAAACTCTTCGAGCAAATTAATTAGTCATTTCTATTTAGAAATTTGCATGACAACTACTTTTCGAAATGCCTTAATTTAATATACCCCTGGAATACAATAAATTTAAAGGTTGACTGCAATAATTAAGTTAAAAAGTAAGTTTCCTACTGAAATGTAAAATTTAACATATAATCCTATTCTCGGATTACTCCTGGGCATTCATACTTGTTAAGCATTTACTTTTTTTTTTATTTTCAATTTCTTTTTTAAATCAAACTTTCCTGCTAAATTCAATTTTTAGACTCTACGACTAGAAGCTTTGTATGTTGTATTCTAGTATTAAAGGTTGTAGTATTTGTTTAAAGACTATGCTGGTAAATACGGAATCATTAAACTTTTAAGTTTACAGTAGTAACGGACAAGACTATTTAGACTAGCAAGTTTTATTTTTATTCGTCTTCTTTGTACTATAAAAATAATTTGAAACCATCTAAGACACAATTATCTAAATTATTCTTTTCTACTTTATAATACTACAGAAATAAAATAGTTTTAAGCTACACGAAAACATCATAGAATATTTATTTAGAAAATTAAGAATATCATTTAATAGTTATCAGTAGTAACAGACGCAAGTGTTCAGACACTTTTTTCTATTTTTATTTTTATGAAAATTAAATAAATTCGAATCACGTAGCTTTCGAAACTTTTGTTTTTTTAAACGTATTACTTTATCATAAATTTTAGTTTGATTCAACAATTATAAGTAGTTATAGACACAATTATTAAGACTAGTATTCCTTATTTTCATTAGTACTAAAATAAAATATTTTGAAAAGACTTTGATGTTAACTGTATTGTTAAGTTTTTAGAATATCAAACTAAGTTCGCTCTCGCGATTTTTATTCCCCATAGAATCATTTATAATTATCTTAATTAAAAAGTAATTAATCTAAGTACGGTGTAAAAATAAACTTAAAATTAACTTTTTTTTCATTTTAATTACTTAAAATGTATTTTTCTTAAAATTTCAAGTAATGATGATAAATGTGGTTGCATTGTATGACTGTAACAACCTGATGAGCTTCACCGGATCAAATATTAATTTAAAGTAAATCAAAAGGAGAGAAGATTATAGTCACACCTGCGAGGCTATCATTTGTGTAAGATAGCTGAATTTCCAAGGCGTAAAGGGGCATTTAGATAGCGTCAACGCTTTCGTTTTATCAGACAACCTTGATTACACTGGTATATAAATTTCGTGTAAATTTAGTTACTTTAATTTTCTTACTGTTTTTAAGCTTATATCTTAATGAATTTTGTTGAATTAAGAATATTATGTATTCGCAAGTATATTAAAAGATTATACATATTTATGTAATTGTTCAAGTACGGCTTAAGTTTTTCAATGTATATTGTCGTCTGCAAGCAAAGATTATAAAAGTATTGCAATGCAACCAAGAATTTCTTTGCAAAATAAAATTGAATGAAGGAAAAACTTCTTTCATTTACAATGAAAATTAGAAACTTTCGTATTTAATTGGTATCAAAACTTGGGGAAAATTTTGAAATTACTCTTTAAAACTAATTTTATCTTCACGACTGTATGATAAAATAATGTCAGAACATCCGAGAAAGTTTCTGAAATAACTACACTCGTATAAAAATTAAAATTAAACTTGATCAATTTTATTTTATTTTTTTTTTCTCCCTTTTACTTTATTCCCAACAGAAATATATCTACAAGACCTTATACACACATACATACATACATACAGACACACAAAAAGAGCTAGCACACATTTACATCGGTAATCGCGTGAATTTCGTTAGCCTCTCACCTATTACTGTATTCCCCTGACTTTAGTGCGCCTCGAGTATACTCAAATGAATTTCTTCCTCGCTCGGTGCTTTCGGGCTATAAAAACGATTGCCGGCAAAGCGCCGATAAGGAAAAAGACGAGGAGAAGAAGAAAAAGAAAAAAAACGAAATAAAGAAATAGAAACGAGGTATGTTTTGCAGACTGGGTAAGCGCGGTTAATCCAGCTAAGAAATTTCCCCGAGCACCGAAGCGACTGTTCTGACTCTTCTTTTTTTTTTTTTTTTTGCCTCAAGCTTTTCTTTCCCTCAACTGCTGCGCTGCTGGAAGGAGTCGCCGTTCGCTTGGCTTCTTATCCGCGATAGCGATAAATCCCGCGCGTTTCTCTAGAAATCAATACGTCTCGTGGCATTTCTCCAAGCTAGGACCAGTCAGTGACGACGCAACCACTTTACGATATGCCTTTTTGACTTGCAAGCTTCCAATCCCCCATCACATACGTTTTGTATATTTGTTGATTGAAAGCGACGCAAACTTTTCAAGTTTGAAATCTCAATATGTATTATCCGCAATAACATAATAAAAAGTTTCAAGGATAACATTTTTTTTCATCTCCATCGTAACTTCGCAGTACAGTATTAACCGAAAAAAAGTGTAATATTTAGGGTAGGAAAAAAAAGCAATTTCCAAAAATTACTAAATTACTACTAGCAGCACTACCTTAATGCTGCTTTATGAAGTTACATACATACACACAAGTCAACTGAAATACACGAAAAAAAAAGTCTTGTGTGTTACACAGCCGTGAAATCCGAGTACTATTAAAAGCAGCAATGTCATATATAGTTCGTTGAAGGGGGAGGATGGGAACTTCGTAAAAAACGAGAAGGTCGGAAACAGACGAGTCAGCGAAATTCTCATACTACGACAAGCTCCCGTTACGTATAGGATATATACAAGAGAAAGAGAGGAAGAGTGAAGGGAACGGATGTGTCACCGGAATTTTGTTCAACCCTTCCGTGGCTGAAAATTTTTCGGGGGAGAAGTATTTGTACGATGACGAGCTTCGAACTGGAGAGAGAGAGTTAGTGCTGTTACTGCTGCTCTCTTGCTGCTACTGCTATGGCCCATGTGTGTACTTTTACTTTTTTTTTATTCTTTTTTTCTTTTTTTTTTAGCGTACGCAAGCAAACACGCTCTTGTTTGGAAGGGGGGGGGGGGGTGAAAGAGTACCGAGAATCGCGCTCGTCATCAGGGAAGGAAAACCTCGACAGTACTTGCGCCAATGGAGTGGTCGCTATACCAACACCACCGCATGTATGGCAGTCAACACTCTTTTCTTTTTCTCTCTCGCTTGGAATTTACATTTTAATTGCGCAACTGCGTTCGCACCCGTGTGCGCTTGCAAGCACACGAGTGAGCGGGCGAGCGAGCGAGCGAGCTAGTTGCATCCATACTGGCTTTTCTGGCGTTAAAACAAAGCCCAGGCCAGCGTGCAAGCTCGTGCACGGGTTGACGCGCTTTTTTTATTTTTCCTCTCACTTGCTCTCTCTCTCTCTCTCTCTCTCTCTCTCTCTCTCTCTCTCTCTC